>JABFPN010000024.1:0-101320 GCA_022817305.1 Leptoteleia sp. ZL-2020 | reverse complement strand
TATATGCTTTGTAAGAATAATGTATTCTTATTATAAATAGAATTTAGTTTTGTCCATATATTGAATGGAATCCCTATTTAATATAAGAAGATTCTATTACTCTTAAATAGACAGTTTTGTGAGTGTATCCTTACATTGAGAATATTTAAAAATATTAAATATAAGAAGATTCTATTATTCTTAAATAGAGAGTTAGGTGAGTATACTGAAAAACTCCTAAAATTGGGATTTTTCAGTTCTCTAAACTATTCTAAACCATTAAAAAAAACTTTGACTCAACGCTCACAGCAGCGTCTCGAAGTGGCAAGGTTGAAAATTCCCGCCATATCATCATATTTTACCGGGATAACGCAATATTTCATTGCCGCGTGCCATCAAGTTACAACTTGTAATCCCCAATAAATACAGCTGGGCCCGTATTCCACAATTTTTGCCATAAAATTATCATTTATTAATGCCTCCTATCTTTATTTAGTAACCAACGAGGAATAAAGGCGAGGAATATACAAATGAAATATTTATGAATGAAATTATATGAATAACCGTATCCTGGACGTTTGAACGCGTCGTAGACAAAAAAGTCGTGGAAAAGAAAAAGGCGGATAAATAGAAATGAAAGGGAATAAGGCGATGGTAGATACGTGACGGAAAGGAGTAAGGAAGATTAAGGAAGAAGGAGAACCGGGATACAAAGGGAAGCGGTTGAATTGTTTGGCTGTTGAATAGGACTGTACTTTAAGCCACATGGGCATAACGCACAAAGCTCGCGGGGCCACCTTGCAATGGGATTTTAGTTGCGCCGAGGTCGCTTAAGGGAGTTGCGGCGTTGGATATAAATCATGCGCCGCATGCCAACGATGCGCCTTCGATTTAGCCGCGCCGATGCGATACGAATGAGCCGAACGAGGGCCGCGCAAACTGCGCGGCCAGCGTCGCGCACCGACACGTTCCCTTGAAACAACAATAACCGCATTACGAATGCCGCGGCTATCCGCGGCGCTGCTCGTTTGTACGACAAATTATTCATCCGTTGGTACCGATCCTTATCGTGATTAATCTCTTAAAAGAGATAGCCGATAAACATTCGTTTCATAATTCCTCGCGTATTTTCTGTAGATTTTAGAGTGCCCGACGAAAAGTAACTTCAATGGTTCGCGGCCGGCGATTAATGAATGGCATTTAGATAACACGCGTGCCAGTTTCAAGCTTGAGAATTAAATGTTTTTTGTTTTTTTATCGCGATCGTAAAAGCGTTAGCGCGGAATTAAGATCGATTGGGGTGATCCGTTCGGGGTGTAATTGAAATGGAACTTGCATAGTAGGGCTCGTTTCTCATTTGGGATGATTCTCCAGGGGAGGGGGAGGGGGTTAATGGTTTCTTTGTGAAAATTATTTGTTTGAAAATTGTTGAAAAAGAAACGGAAGTTTATATACTATATATGTAAAAAACAGAAATTTTTCAGCAATCTATTTTCACCAATCTAGATATTACTTTAATATAAAAATGCGTCAGCTTTTCATCTAGCGAAGTTTCATGCGTGATAAATTAAATTTGTTTTTTTTTTAATACTATTTATAAACCTTATATATATATATATATACACTGAAAAAAAGAATCATAAATTATATAGTTATGATTGAACAGGAAAAAAAAATGGAGAGAAAATGAGTCTCATCGTGAGGCACGCGAGAAATTAGAAATATCCACCGATACGATGAACATTTCATTTGGTAAAACTAAACGAAAACTGTAACAAGAAGTGAATGACGTCTTTTGACGTAATCGGTATAAGGTGGACGGCCCGAAAAAAAAAAAACCGCTCTTAATTGTGATTGGTCGGGGCTCTCTAGAAATGCCAAAGATGCGCCGTGGGACGCGTTCGTCGTACTCGAAACCAGTTTGGCGAATGACTTTCGCTGTTCGGAACGCAACGGCCGTCGTCTTCTTCGTTAAGTGCGGCGCGCGATGCAACCCGGTGCACGCCGCGACAACTATTCGGGGCCTCGCTTTCTTCTCAAATCTTGATAAGACGCCGCGAGCGCTCAGCGAGACAAGAAATTTCGTACCAACGTATTCATCTCCGCCTATCGTTAAATAAATTTAATTACATCGAAAGTAACTTCTCTTGTTATTTCAATGAAGTTCCATTCTCATCATTCAGCTCTTTTTGTTTTACCATCTCTTATAATTGACAAGTGATAGATGAGAAAATAAAGCCTCGTTATTTTACGGATTCAGGGAGTGAGGATGATTTCTTCTTTTTACACGCCGATAAGAAGTATTATAAACAAGCGAATGAAGTAAATCTCTTTATGTAGTGTATCGTTGCATAAGAGTAATGGTTATTGATCAAAGGCGAAGATATAACGAACAATGGTAGAAAAATTGCCGCACTATGTAACATAGAAAAATTGTTACAATAGCCAGTATTCCTTGTGATATTTATTGAAAAGATTATCTCGCGGAATGTTTTCCTATTTAATGTTTGAACTTAACATTTTTATTATACTCTGTAAGAAAAATGTCCACTTACGCTGAGAAAAATGCAGTTGGATTTCTATTTGCATTAAATAGAATCTATTTGCCATAAATAGAATTATTCTTACATTAAGATTATTTAAATAGAAAGTCTATTAAACATACACTCACAAAATTGTCTATTATGAGTAATAGAATCTATTTATGTTTAATAGACTTTCTATTTAATACACTCAGAAAAGAAATATGCTTGCGTTAAGAATCCTGTACAAAGAAAATGTTCTTATTAAAACTAA
This sequence comes from Leptoteleia sp. ZL-2020, assembly GCA_022817305.1. Classification (NCBI taxonomy): domain Eukaryota; kingdom Metazoa; phylum Arthropoda; class Insecta; order Hymenoptera; family Scelionidae; genus Leptoteleia; species Leptoteleia sp. ZL-2020. The sequence goes on along the minus strand of JABFPN010000024.1, from coordinate 98,545 downwards.
CAGAAGATCTATTAAATATAAGAATATTCAGTTGTCATCTGTTGAATATTCTTAAACCAAAACTATTTTATTCTTTACTCTAAAACAAATCCATTTAATATAAATGGAAATAATTCTTTATATAAATATATGTTTTCTAAGAATAATTTATTCTTATTATAAATAGAATTTCCCTTTGTCCATATAATGAATGGAAATCCTATTTAATATAAGAATATTCTATTACTCTTAAATAAACATTTTTGTGAGTGTATTAGTAAACGTTCTTAATGTAAGAATAATTCTATTTATGATAAATAGATTCTATTTAATGTAAATAGATATCCAATTGCATTTTTATCAGTGTAAGAAGATTCTAGTACTCATAAATAGACAATTTTGTGAATATTTTTTGAATACACACTTGAAATTTGGACAAAAATTCAATTTTTAAATTATTTTGTATTATTATACATTTTATTTAATTTTCTTTATTTTTTATTATTAATGTGAAGGATGACCATGATTTAAAAAGAGCAGAACAGTCGTATCTGCATTCGTGATATTAATAAATCAGAAAGCTCGTTTATGAGCGTGTTAACAAATATATTGCAAAATTGCGCCAGATATTATGACAGACTTAAATATTTATAAAGTATAAACATTACGCATGTAAACGTACTTGAATTAAATTTACTCTTTTTATTTTATTTTACCAATGCATTAACGTCATTTTTGTTATTTCCTGGCATAAATGTTGGGACGAAAAATTTACCTCACAGTGGCTCGAATTGTTACACAATTATCATCATTATCGTAAAAGTAATGAAGTTATTGAGGCAGTTTATTTCAACAAACAAATGCACTATTGAATTATCCTGCAATTTTAAATGTAGGTCAGTTAGAGGCAGTGATGTCTTCATTTCTTGTGTTGAAATTACTAGAAATTTAACTATTAAACTCATATCCACTCGGACTTGATATAAAAGGTGGAAAAATTGTGTGGGTATGTTCAATTTTGTGAAATTACTCTTTATAAAGTGTCCAGAAATACAAAATGCAATGTTCAACATTGCATTAATCAATGATTTAATTTAATTGTTAAATAATTACAATGTTTATATACATATATATCAACTTTTATTACACTCAGAAAAATATGACAAAATATAACTTTGTTTACCTTTGTTACAATTATATGTCAGTCTTTATATAAATATTATTGTTAAAAAATCGAATAAAATAAAGAATATTTTCAATTTCTGGAAATTAATTGCACATGTATTTGGGATGTAATAAAAGTACATTTAAATTTAATTAAATTTTTTTTGTTAGCAATGTAAGAAAACATTAATTGGATTGAATACACGAAAGCATCGGTATTATTTAAATGAAACTGAAATTAAGCGTGAAACAAGAAGCAGGATTGTCGAACAAAAGATCAACAACCCGCGCGACTCTTCCATTTCAATTTACAAAACAACATTTAAATACGCCCGTACATGTGTGTACGATACATATCATGCACGCGCGCAAATCCGAGCTCACGATTATAGCGTAAGCCGGTATCAAGTGAAGATATATTCGAGACTATCGTAGATCTTGCAGCGGAAGAAATAATTTTGCCACTCGACTTACAATCACGCCCCGTACTCTCCTAATTTCGTCTTTGATTCAAACCTTATAAGCAATATTACTGTAATATTTTTTATAAATTATATGAATATTATTATGATATTCCACTGTGGATTGAAATTTATTAAAAATTATTAATATATTAAAAATAATATCCCTAGTAAAAATGAAACATGTTCATACACTGAGAGAAAAATTTGTGTAAAAATTGTAATCTTTTTTTGTAATTTGAGGACATGTTGGATAAAGCCAAAAAGTTATAATCGAAAATTATAAAATGTGCTCACAAAACACGTAAATATTATGATTTTTCACTTTATTTCTACAAATGTTTGAATACATTGTACAATTTTTGATTGTACTTTTCCCAACCTTGTCCATCATGTCCTCAAATTACAATTTTTACACAAATTTTTCTCTCAGTGTATAAAGAAATATGAACATAAATAACAATTATATACGGTCAATAATGGAATTATAAAAAATTATCTCATTTCTTTTATGTTTTTAAAACAAATATATTTAATAAGTGAAAAAATGTCTACACAAAGTATAAAAAGTTGATGCAAAAAATGAGCAACGTAAACAGCATTTATATCAGTCAATTTTCATTATGTAACATTGACATAAAAATCTTAACGCTATTTTTTTTTGTTTTAAGTTGAAATTAATGTCGATTTAACAGCTTTTATGCTGAAACGATATAATTCCAGTGTATTTACGAGAGAAAAATTTAAATTCTACCTAATATATTGCCTATCTATTTTTAACTCATTCACGTATACTATTTATTAAGGATTTAAAAGGCTGCGTCTAAGAGCGTGGATTTAAAATTGAAAAATGAGAAGAAATAATAATGTTAAATAAATTGCAATCGCGGATGCATTCGAGTAAACATTTATTTTGTCCCTTATAAGGGGCGGAAAATTTCGTTACAATTTACTTACGCATCAGCGACTATATTCATGTTCTCAGCGAAGACATTTCTCATTACAGTCACTGAAATATTGTGCAAACTGAGAGTCTCGGAAACCGTGCGCCGCGCACATTTATTATTGGGAGGGCTGCATTTGTTTATCGGTACACGGCTGTACGCGTATCCGCACGCACGTCTCTTCGCTGTTAAAAATTTTATACTTTACTGAAAATACCCGTCTTCTTAATACATAAAGCTTCACTTTAAAAAGAATTATCTAAAATCAAAAAAGACAATATTATATCTTAAATGAAAATAAATTTTCGAATAAAAAGTACAATTTTTGGAAAGAAAGCTATACTCATTTTTATATAAAATAATCATCCTAGTAAAAATGAAACATATATGGTCCATATATGTTTTAACAATTTCATATAAGGAAATAAAAATATCATATATAGACGTATATGGCTTAAGGAAAATCATATATATACATATATAAATTTTTTATTTCCTTTTATGAAATTGTTGAAACATATGTGGACCATATATGATTCATTTTTATTAGGGCAGTTAAAAAGAATATTATTTCATTCCAAATTCAAAGGAATTTAGCATTCGCGTTCAAACGGATATTATTTCAATAAAATGATCATTTTTAAGAGTGTTTCAATTCCTGCATTACGTCACGCTACCGCTTGACGAAATGTTATCTATGAAAAGTGCTATTTCAAATTGCTGTGACATTCACTGCTCGCAAATAACCAGCGAGACATACGTGCCATAAACTTGCTTTAGGTATGCGAATATTTTAATTGATATTGTAAATTTTAACAATAAACGTATAAATGCAAATTTAACCATGTATCAGGATTATTCAAATATATGAGTGTCCACGTGTATTCAAATATTCCTTTTATTACTAAATATAAAATTTCAAGTAGATATTTTCGGGGAAAAATAAACATTTTTTATTTATTCTTCTGCAATAAAATCTATATTTAGAGAAGTTTAGAAAAGAAGTTATAGAAAATTGCTGTATAACAATGCTGAAGTAAACCAATTTACAAAATTATTTTACATCAGGATTGTTTTAAAGTATAGTATTTTTTTCTTTAAATTTTAAATATAATTATTTCTTTAATATTATGTGTATTCAATAATTTTTGGACAGCAATTTTGCGAAGCAAATAAATTCTCAAGCTAAACATTTGGCTTAAGATAAAAATTGTATATTTAACATAAAAATGTTTCGTAACTTTACAATTATTGTGCCCAATGCTAGCCCCCCTATCAATTTACATATTTGAGTTGGTGTAATCGTCGCAGATATATTGCTGAAGTAATCAAGCTGGCTGAGCACAAATGTTTCACAAGCATGCGACGTTTATGAGTTTCATTTATTGTCATGATTCTTTTTTCAAACTTATTTATTAACATGACACAACAGTGAGTCATTTTGTATTAAAATTTAGCCGGACAATTTTCATGTGAAATTAAAGTCTATTGCTTGTAAATTGTGTGGAAAATTTTAATAATAATAACAAGATTGAAGTGAGACAAATTGAACTATAAAGGAATAAAATTAAGCATTTATTACAATTTATAGTACTATTATATATTAATTTGTCTCGCATTACACGCATCTTATCCTAATATACATACCAAAGCATTTAAATAATAAATTTTACTCACTTCAAAGTATTTTCTGTTTTCATTAAAGGATAGTAAATATTGCTATTTCAAACATGCATCTGTCTACCTAATTTTTTAGATGAAAAAAACCAATACTGAATATCATTTCTCAACTTATTATTGTTAAATAATAATGAAAAAAAATAGTTGAAAAAAATATATATAAAATTTAAAGAAGATTGTACCATTGTAAATGTCCAATTCACACATTTACCAATAGCAATTTCTATATAAAACAACAGTATATCACTGGGAAAAACGTAACGTGGATTATTGATAAAAACATCCGCGGCGCACGGAGCGTCATAAAAGAAAAGCCAGCGAGTTACACAAAATTACGACAATTACGATAAAGCGCCAAGGAGATGTCTGTCTTTATTCGTTGACTGCGGCGCGGCGATGTAAGAAAGAGATAAGCCCGGCCGCTCGCGGATGATGTTTGCACAGATGGGCAATTCGTTGACCAGAAAAGAATGCGGCTACACTTTAGCTACGTACAATATACCGTTGTTTCACATTGTTTCGCCGGGCTTTAAATGTTTTAATCTATAACATCACATAACAGCTGTTGCGAGCCATTACACTTTTCCGCGTGAGGAAGAGGTTCCTCGTATACAGTACGGTTGTTTGATTCGACGGAAAAATTTGATCGAAATAATCGATTTTCCATCCGCGTCAATTGGATACACCCAGGGAGAAATTTATTGGATAATTGCTGCTACGTTTTGTAATAACTCGGTGTGGGATACGTAGGCACTTGTAGTAGACCTTAATGTAGTTTGAAAAATTATTATAAAAAACATTACGGATGGAGGAATAGAACCCGTTACTTCGTAGTCGATAGTCGTGCGTTTTACCGCCACTCTACGTAGCCGCCTGGGGGAGTACTCGTCTTCTGTCAAACGCCAATGTGAATAGCAGAGAGGGGCGTGGCCTAAAAGTTTCGTTTTATGGATATTTGGGAAGTTAAATGTATATTTCTAAGCAACGGTGGAGAGTGGTGATATATATTTGTGAAACGTACATTTTGAGGAATCAAAGAGTGATGAAACATACATTTTGAGGACTTTTTTCGATTTCGAGGATGTCCTTAAAGTAGATACATATGAATCAGTTATTTTTAAGACGCTCACGACCAATACGGTCCTGGTTTCAGGGTTAGTTTAGTTAGATTGTCAAAAAATAGATGTCGCGGGTGCATATCTTCTTCACAGAGAATTTTCTATTGGTCAATTTCAAATTTTCCACCAAAATTAATAAATTACAACATAATATAATTTTCAGGAGTATAACTTGTGGATGAATTTGAGGATGTGTCCCCGAAATATACGTTTCATAAGTCTATATATATGTAAGGGACGAAAAGACTGAAAAATTGAATGCAACTGGCGCGAGGCATTTGACGAATTGTACGGGCGATGCTCGGCGAAAAGAAAAAAAGAAGAAATGACCCTTCAAAGTGGCCGTCGAAAGGTGCGCGGCGCAAAACCAGTTTCTCGAGTGTTTGCAAAGTTATGTTTCGGTTGAAACGCGGATGACCGTGCGCCGTACGAATTTACGAGTCGCGGACTCCCTCGTCTCGCGATATTTTTTCGCAAGAACGTGCGGCAAACTTGTCGCCGCGACGGTCTCATTGTTGGCCGCGTTGGCCATTTCATCTTATTTCGTCCGCACGGCATGTGTACCGAACGGTGATATACGGGTATTATAGGCGCGCGCGCACTTATGCGTCGCCGTGTGTCCGGGGCACAATGCGAAATATACCATGTAACAGGAACATTGTCTCGGAGCTCGGGCGATGAGGACTCGATAATGTTGGCGTCTTGTCTGGACGCATGTCAAGAGCATTTCTTTTCAGGCGTTCAAGTCTTTTCCACCGAACGAGCCGCGCATTCGAGCGTCGTTCCACTTTCCCCGCCACGGATATATTCGACTGCTCGCTCGGAAATAGCCGTGCCTCGGGGGGGATACATTTGCATCGCGCCACAACTCTTTTCCATCGCTCTCCGCGTTCGGCAATTAATCAAAATTAATTGCATTCCTAGGAACAATCGGATGGAAAAGGTCGTGTGCCGGCGCGTACGTCGAGCCATCACTCACGCATTACGTGAAAGTAGAACGAAACGCGATCAAGTGTTTTGTTCTTCCAACACAATCAACGAAAAGAAGTGAAAACCTTTTGCCGCGATCAAGATGTATCTGCCTCGCTCGGCGAACTGAGGAAAATGTTGCCAATACTCCGTTTTCGTTGGAGTAATATTAATTTCGAGTATATTTCAAAAGGAAAAAAAGTTAGCTTATGAAATTTTCCAAATATATTTAGAAATATAGTAATTTTCAAAAATTGTAATTGGCTGACGGAAATTTCTCAGGGGGCGGTAAAATTATATTTGAATCGGACGCGACCGTTTTATTCAATTATTCGAGAGTCCGGTTTCTAATTATAATTATCCACTTCCAAGCAATTATATTTTTATAATCCACGGATTCTCGGTGTTTACGAAGTGTATCGTAAAAAAAAAGGCAACGGATCAACTTGGCCATTCTCTCCGCATAGTTACTCGACGTAACTTTCCGCTTTTTTCGAATTAGTTTTTAGACGTTACTTCAGTCCCGCGTGATTTAAATCCATTTTTTAACGTTCTTAATAATGTGCCAAAAAGTATTAAAAAATATTCCTGGGACATTATTTAATATTATTTATATTAAATAATATTTTAAGAGTATTATTTTACTGTATACATATATAATATTCGTGTAATGTCCCTGGGATATTATTGGCTTGTAGGGTAGCGGTACGGTTTGGGCGGTTAGAAATGATGAATATCGCATTGACGCGGTCTATCGGCGCGGATTATCCGGAGCATAAACGGTAAATCCGCGGCGGCGTGGCGTGGATAATATTTCCCTGGCGATTCGCGTCGTTGAGTTTGGCGCGCCGGCGCGCCCGGATGGTCGGGTTTGCGGAGCAAAGGCGAGCGCGAAACGAAAGAGACGAGGACCGGTCTGGGCGACAGGCCACCGCGTCCCACGCCAACTTTCAATTTCATCACGTAGCCGGCCCACTTGGCTCGCCTCTTATCCTTGACGTTATGTATGCTTACGCTCGCGCGCGCGCGCGCGCGCCCAACGCAACGCCGCGCCGCGATACCACTTTGACAATCGCATGAATAACGATCGCCAGCCTTAATGGACGTTCGGTGCATTTTTGCCCGCTCCGCCACGCTCGCGGAGTCCTCCAAACCCGCGCGCTCCATTTATGGGCCACGCGATCCAAAATGTCTGCCGCGTTTCGATAACAGTACACCCTCCCGCCTTCACTTCCCGGACCAGACGTGAAAACGTATATGGTCACGCATCCAAAAACAAAAAAAGAATCATATACGAAGACCGTACCATGAATGGAAAGTCTGATTAAAAAACGAAATATCTCCTTTTCTTTCTTTAGTGTCGTTGAATATTGTTTGAATATTAATATAGTGTAAGAGTACGGTGGCAATGACGATATCAGTAATATTACTGAAGTGGGTTTTAATATTCGAATTGTAAAATGCCGATGAAAGTTAATGCTACGATCTTATTACTGCAAACGCTCCCGATAAGTATGCAAAATAACTATGGTGCTATTTAAATATTGTTGCTGCAATGTTAGAGTAATATCTTACTGTTAATAATATTTGCTAATGCTACACTAAGAGAAAAGTATTGATATTACCATTCTTACACTATTCTTAAAAAAATTATAAAATAATTTTAGTACCATATTACTAATGTTAATAATATCCCTAGTAAAATTGAAACATATATGGACATACATATTTTTTTTAAATCATCGATAATACACTCGGACCTCGATTTAGTGGTAAATTTTCATCAAATATGAATGAGAGATATAGATAAGGATTGCCACTAAAACGAGGCTCCTGTGTACAATATTAATATCGTGAAATATTTGCTAAGGACTTATATGGAACTCATCCATCATTAGTTCCTTATTTGTATCCATTCCTCCCATTTGTTCGCGCCATAATTAATCGTTTCGGCATCCAAATATTTCATCTTGATTCGTGTCAATGACATAATCGTGTCGCAATGTTATCTGCTTTTGTCGTGCCGCCATTCATGCGAACTTGAAACGAACTTCTTGCTGATGACGATACCATCTTCAATGTGACTATGATTCAAACAGTTCTATAAGGTTTTCTTCAATAAGCGAAAGAAAAAATTCCCCTTCTTCGTTATTTCTTTTTTTATTTGTTGCAAAAATGTTTAAACACAGGAAATTGTATTTAGTTGAGTTTGCATAAAGTGTACCGTCAAAATGATTGTCATTTGTATTCAATTATATGTTACAACTAATCAAAAGAAGGGGGAGACATTAAATTCTCGCCTTCGTCTACGAAGATAACTGGTTAATTAACTGAGTTTGAAATACGGGGTGCGCGCGTTTTTGCCCGCTTTGACACTTGGCTCGGACGCGTTACCGCGCGCTCAATTTACGAGCCAGCAATGAGAAATACGTGTCCTATTTCGATACAGGAATGCAACTGATGCAAGTAAATTGCTTTTTTCCAAGAGATTAAGAGTTTCATGGTTAAATTTAGATTTATGCGTGTTAATTGAACGGCCTATTCTGTAATTGAATAAGTTTAAATTCCTGTACGATTTTTTTTGTCTTCAAAGCGAAGGAATAAAATTGAAAACAATTTTCAAGTCATAAAATCTCAACTAAAATCTTAAGCGGTATAAATATTATTCCGGGGAATTTATGATTATTAAAATTGCTGATAAAATGTAACATAATAATTGTCAGTGTAGTGATGATATATTGAGATTTATAAGAAAATTTCATTCATCAATTATTCCTTGATATGTGAAACTGAAAAATTAACAATAAATGATCGCGATTCTGATCGTGCACACGATCATTAAACTGCACGCCATTAGGAGCTATTTCTAAATGAATTTTTAATTCGTTAATGATTAGTAACGGCTGGAATGCATTATGCACCATTCTCAATTATAATAAAATAAATTGGTCATGCAAGGATTAGAATAAAGATGGCCAATGCTTAACCCCTCGGACGGTTGATTAATGCACTCGCATATCCAATAAGCAATGCAACTTTAATACCCTTCGAGGTGCTCTACACTGTAACATTTAATTACTAATTAACAAAATAAAATTTATAGAAATATTAGCGAAAAGGTGTGGTAAAAACCTCGGGTACAATCCGAGTAATGAAGGAGCGTTTGAAATACGAACGAAAACAATTGTTTGTGAAATTAAAGATCAATTTATTGAAATGAAATCGATGAGCAATTAAATTAACATGTAGTCAAATTATCTGTCTGATTTCATGTAGAGATTGACAATTTACAATGCAATTTAGTTAACAAATAGATGTCATTGCTATTCATGATATTAGAGTCGTGTAATATTAAACGATCTGATAGTAGTAATTAAATTAACCGCAGTATATCTTCCGACGATTATCCAATTGAAAATCAATAAGTCGATTTGACCTCAGAAATGTTCTCCCGTTGCTTATTGTTCGATGCATGTGATTTCCATTGGACTTTCAAAGTTCCGAAATGAGAGTAGCATTCTGCGGATTCACCTTCACTCGACTTGTAAGGAAACGAGAATCCCGATTAAAAAAAAAAAAAGGTGAGCAGAAAAAAAGAAGACGTTACGTAACTGACTTAATTTCTTATCTCTTCTTTGCAGTCTTTTATTTTGTATATCGAAAGTTTCATAAGAGACCTCCGAAATTTTGGTTGCACTTTTTTTTTATAATCCACCTTTAATGACCGATAATTAAGAATTATACATTTGCGGTAATGTATTTCGAAATTTGCAAGCGATATAACAGATGGTCCGTTTGCGCGTCACGGTACCGCGGTATAAATGAAGTTTACGTTTTAACTGAAAAAAAAAAGTAATTGCGTGTTCATCGATGCATTGAAAACTTTAGGTTCATTAAACACAACGAAAAAATTATTATAAAAAAGAAAGATAAAAATTCTGGTATTTATTATAATAAAAGTATAAATCGCTTCTTCAAAGTCTTCTTTTAAAGAGGAAAAAATTTTTTTTTGCAAAAAATTGTCACTGTGTATCTTCAACTGAAAAAGTCGAATTTTTGTAATCAAATTTTTCTTACTTTTGTGTGTTACTATATTTGTGAAACAAGTCCTTACTTACTTTTTTTGTGTTACGGATATTTGTGAAACAAGTCCACCACCACCAAATGAGAGTGCAGAATAGTGGTAAAGTGCGCGACTAGAGACTGGAAGGTAACGAGTTCTATTCCTTTACTCACTTTTTTTTCAGATATATTTTAAAACACCGAATCGTTATAAAATATAGCAATAACTGCTAATAAATTTCTCTGCTTGTAACTGTTCGCTCTTCGTAACGGTTCATGAAAAAGTATAATAATATTACATGGCAATTTATATGAATAATTAAATATAAAAGGTACGGTAAATGTTAAAACGATGTTTAGTTATTTAGCATAAATTACGCGGAATCGTCAAGAATGGTAATAAAATGTTGAACAAAGTGTAAAAGTGCGGGGATTAGATATAGGAATGTTTTAAAGATGGGATAAAGTTGAATAATCGAATGTTTGTTTGCAGGCAAATGGTCAATTATTGGAGACGGAATTCCAGCCGACGGTGACGGCGACGTGCAAGTCCGGCTACATGACCATCCGCGTGAATTTGAACCAGAGTTTCCTCGGTGCCGTTCACGCGCGGGATTACCGAACGCCGCAGTGCATGACACCGGGAGATGGCTCCAACCACGTTACCCTTGGCATCAACTTGTTTGCCCCCCACGACGCGCCGGATTACTGCGGCGTACTGATTAATAATGTATGTATCTGCTAACCAACGGTTGTTATATTACAACGAGCGCGCCGCACCAACGACAACCAAATTGACCGCGCGACAATTAACGCCCGAACGGGAACAAATCGCCCCGACAAACGAGACCGTTTCGTTTTTGATTCATGCGACGCGATACTCGCTTTCAATTGGCGAACACACTCGTGTAATTGTCGGCAATAATGATGTACGCACGTGAGACCTTTTCACAGCTACAATGTTTCTTGTCTGATATTGATTTAACACGCGTGTCTCATTTCATTAGTTATTATTCGTAGCGACGAACAGTTTTGAATCGGGTAAAAGCCTGACCGGGAAAATCTGGGAAGTGATTAGGGCTTGACAAGGTTAACGAGTCTGGACAGGTTTCTGATTTAATTAAATATGGAATATCAAAAAAATGCTTTTGAAAATAATTTAATAGTAAAGTTTTTGTCTTTGTTGTTAAAATAAATAAACATTTGCATTGCATATGGAATTTTTCCCTAGTAAAAATGAAATATATATGGTCCATGTATGTTTTAACAATTTCATATAAGGAAATCAAAAATTCATATATGTTTTTTCTTAATCCATATTAAGGAAATTATTAAATCCATATTTTATATCAATTATTGTCATATATGGATTAAGGGAAAACATATATGAATTTTTTATTTCCTCATATGAAATTGTTAAAGCATATATGGACCATAAATGTTTTATTTCTACTAGGATTACTTTTAAAGTTGGTGATACTTGGTAATATTAAAGATAACTTTCAATTGAGTAATCGATTAACAAATAAAACCACTAACTTTTATCGCGATTAATTTTATGTTTTATAGATTGAATTTTTGCAGCGATATTAAATAATTGGCCGCGATAAGAAGACGATTTAGCCTCGCGTAAAGTCAAATTAAATGAGTTGCACAAATTGCTCCCTCGTTACCCCGATGCTCACAATTGATTAATCATATAAATTATCATGATCCCGTCATATAAATTAAACTAACCGGCGGCGTAAAAACTCTTAGCGATCTTTTGCCGCACGTAACCGCCGACTTCCGTCTTATATGTATATGGGACTGGCGACGGCAATGCCGCAAAAATGGAAAAACGCGCTTGGCTACTTTGGCCGTGCGTAAAAATTTCAGCCGCTCGAGTAATACGCGCCAGATTATTATTGAGCCAACATTTGCACATAATGATTTTTTGTTTCAAAAAATAAAAGAAAAATATCATAAATTATTGCGCTCACGTAACTTTGCCTTTTTAAAAACGACTCTTATTCTAGTTTCATTTTTTCAAATCGAACTTAACCATCGTGAAAATCTGTTGAAACGATTAATTCAACGTTAATTACAAGTGTTACTGGAACATTACATCTTATACTGGAATATGACATAAGTTTTTCAATTCCATATATATACCTGTCACACTAGATTCATTCTTACGTCTATTATCAAGATATTTTGTTTCGAAAATGAAGACAATTTCGTCAATTTAAAAATATTCTCACTTTAATATTGTTTGTAGTGCCAATTTTAACGGGTATTGCGTTAAATTTATTTATGTCAATGACGCCTTGTTTTAAACTCATAAAATTGTTTCAAATAAGCATATTAAAAAGTTGCTACGAATTCCGCAATAATTTTTTTTCTTCTTCAGCACGCATAAATTCCAAGATAACTGCATTTTCAATGCAATAATGATAGCATATAAAATTGAGCGCAGATTCTTCCCATTGTAAAAGAATATTAATGAATATGATTCAACTTACGATTATTAAGTTGCTTTTTACAATCGATAAAATCTAGCGCAGCACTTTTACTATCTGCGAACCACTTCTCAGAACGCTAATGTTATCTGAATGGGGAAAAAATTGAGATGGAGAAATTAAGTATTGCGACAAATTGTTATTACAGTTCCATAAACTATGAATACATTATCGTTCGCGTTTCAAATTTCATTCATATTTCTCTTTTCTTCTACAAAAAAACAAGGTTGCATTAAAAATTTTAATTTTCCTCCTTGCTCGATACACATTTTAGCTGTGCAATACGGGCTTCGTGGTGTTTTAAACGAACAAATAAAGACGAAAAATATGCGCGCGGTTATAAGACAGAATTATGATTGGACATGGAGGGGTACGGGGGGGGGGGGGGAAAGGCGCGACTTTGGAACGTCGTGAAATTTCGAATTATTCGAAGGATTGCGCAAGAAGGCGAACTTGCAGTCCGCGCGAAACTTTCTCACAAGTGGCGATTCGTCATAGCGAAGGACGTGACGTTTGACAAAACGCGGCGTACAAACGTAATTATGTAAAAAGACTTTATTGTCATCGAGTAATGAGTTCCTTGGTCATTGCACATTTTGCATTAGGCGTGACTTTCGTCTCTCGCGACTTCTTACGTAACGAAGACTATTCCGTCTTTTTTTTTAAATCATTATTTATTTTGCCTCACACCTTTAACAGTTGCATTCATTAGCGGCGTCCTGTGTTGCCAACCCCGTCCTACAGTAAAACTACGTGCAAGCTTAAAAAATACTTTAGAAAGGTGTAAATGTAAAAGAAGAGACAGACAATACAATAGCTTTGGCTTATTTTATATTATTTAATATTAGTAATAATTACAATACATAAAAAAATAGATAGTGCTAGCATCTGAAAGAACCATAGTAAAAATGAAACATATGGTCCATATATGTTTTAACAGTATCATATAAGGAAATAAGAAATTCATGTATGGACACATATGTTTTTCCTTAAACCATATATGTCCATATATGAATTGTTAAAACATGTATGAACCAAGTATGTTTCATTTTTACTAGAGATCTGTAGATTTGGAGATGAAAACTAAAAACTGAAAAGATTTCCAAAAATTCCAAACAATCAAAGCCATGGGATTGGCTACACTGGGCGGCGTCGCAACCATCGTAAGGTGTTAAAGTGACGGTCGCCGATTTGTCACGAGGATAAGCTAATTCGCGGACAGTTAGGCACTCTTTTACGTTTCAATGATTTGTAATTTCTGTTTTGTTGTTGATTGAAGAAAACGGAGGAGCGCTCGGTGCCGATCGCGGTAAGAATGCACAAAACCTTGGAACTGGTGGACGACAAGTTCTACATTATCACCTGCGGCAAGCCGGGATTCAAGAATGCCAAGTAGGTTGATTGGCTCGAATGGCCAACCGAGAACCATCCAGCTCATTCTTTTTTTTCTTTCCAATCCTCTCAGCTACCTTTGATTTTTTTCTTCCATTCCCCCGTCCTTTATATTCAACTTGCTCGTGAGTTACTGCAAAGTACTTCCATTAAATCGATTGCTTATAGATATGTATAAGTAAACGGGCTGATATAGATGCCCTTACCCCTACTAACAATGCTAACAACTTCATTCCCCATCCTTTTCTTATTTTACATATTTCGTTCTACAATACTCAAACCGTAATATTTATACATTTATCAATATGATTCATTTGCCATGTTTTCGTGCTTTAACACTGCACAATTGTATGGCATAAAAGGGAACAACTGCTTTTCATTTGTAGAACTAGTTTTGAAATATTAAACTGTTTCAATTCCAACGCTTTAGTATAAACATTAAATGCAAAATGCGTACCAGAATTGTTTGCAATATTAAAGGTGACAAGTGCAGTAATATTAAAAATAATATGCAGTAATAATAACCACGTGTCCACCCAGAGACATTTAAAAACACAAGTATAATAACAATCCAGTAATAAATTTCATTAATTTATATTTTATGTATAAATATGGGAATATAAAATAGCGATACGGTATGTTTATGAATATTGCATTAATATTATTGAGTCAATTAAATTTGCGGGATTTTATGCAAAGTTACAAATTTTTAGGGACGGACAATTTTTAAACTTGCGAATTATACGACTTAAGATACTGTGTTCGTATGGAACAAGTCTAAATTTAATTTAGAGTTTCCGATATTCAATTATAAACTGTAATTTATTGCTATAGCTTTCTTGATAACACAGAACCGATGATATCGATGGGATATTACAAAGTTTTCTACGCATTACAATAAAGTTTTGTAATTGTGTAATGTATTGCAAATGATACGATAAGTAAATAGCACTATTATAATGACATATTGTACAGCTTATATCGCTGTGAATTTTTACAAATTCCAATTACTGCAAATTTGCTTTCTTAGAATATACAATACGTATAAAGTGATGATAAGTAAATTTCCTACAACTTTTAAGAACCCGCACGGGGAAAAGTGAGATAAGAAAAATTAATGATTGCGTCGTAAAAGAGATACAAATTACGTGCATAATGTATAAATAACTTTGGATACAGTAAGGGTGCTATGTAAATTCCATATTTAATATCTAAAAATTAAAAATATTACACAAAATATGAATATCCCTGTTAAAAAAATCTAGGTGGAATCCTACATAGGAATTTGGTACCGGATATCAGCTACTTTCCTAGATAGGTTCCTAGGTTATAGGATCCTTGTTATAGGATCTTGCCTAGTTTCTTAGCTGGAGTCCTAGGTTGGAATTTAGGATCAGAGATCAACTAGTTTTCGACCTAGGACCCCAGATAGGAAACTAGGCAAGATTGTACAACTACCTAGGAACCTACCCAGGAAACTATCTGAATTTTCGGTGCCAAATTCCTATCTAGGATCCCAGCTAGATTTTCTTAACAGGGTAGATAATGTACAAGAATTACAATAATTAATGGGTTCATTAGCAAAGATATAGATTTTCAAACTGTATTATTTTTTTATAGAGAAGAATATTTACTTTTCCACGAAACGCATCTTCAAATTGGTGTCAGATATGAAAACAAAAAAAATCATGATATTGCTTCCTTTTCAGTATGTGACACATTTCTTTTATCCCTAATTATCCAGGGGAAAAGATTTTATCCTTGTCACAGTTCTGTCAGTTCTGTATTAGAACACAGCGCTATGTGGAATGACTCGTTTTGGTATCCGCGCTAAACTTCCCATCGAATGCGAAACGAGATAGTGTCGGATAGCTTTTAAAGGATGCTTACTCATTCATGCAGAGTAAAAGCTTGGCGGCGTCAAGCCACGGAGAGTGCTACCTAGTACGAATAACCTTTCTGGTTAGCGATGCGTAAACCATCGACAAAACAGCTGATGCACGCTGGTTGCATCGTGCGTATCCCGCATACCACGCATTTGAGTCACCTTGGACCGTGAGACTAATCCGAAGGCGAACGATGTTTTCTCCAAAATTATTCCGATTTTTCACTTGCTTTCTCCCATTTCTTTTCCTTCCCTTTGTCGTCTAGTTTTTTTTTTCAATTTATAATAACTTCATTGTCAGCTTTGTCAAACATTTTTTATTTCACCTTGCAACGCGACATTTCAACGACAAACTCCATTAAAAGAAATTTCACGTGATAAATGATTGTTTTTTGTTACCAATTTGAAGATAGATACATTAAAGGAGTAAATATTTTTCATTCGAGTGAAATTTCAATATTACACTGAGAGAAAAAGTCATATAGTTATTTTACATACAGTTAATTTACTAGGATTTTGGTTGAATTAACCATATTATGGTTATTTTAACTAGAACTCTGGTAAGTGGTAGTATAATTTTATAGTATTTACTAAAATTAACTATGTACATGGTTAACATTGCATTTTTTTGATTCCATTTATTTCTCTGTGTATTGTTTAAACAATATTTCATATATTTGCGTAAAATGTATATCCTTATGAAATGTTAACATTCTTTATCTACCATTGCATGTTTGATTTATCTTTTTTTCTACTCTTCGTTGGTTTATTATTTCATTAAAATTACTTGCATGGTTTTTTTTAAGTAAAAATATTGGTTTTAATGAAATGTAATGTATATACACGAGCATTCATCATTAAAATGTTTCATAATCAAACGAAATAGTCAATTTTCCTCATTAGAACAGTCTTCGTTTTGTTTTGTTTTTGTACTACATAAAAGGGACATAATTATAAACAATGATGGGAAGTCCAGTGGTGCGTTAATGGCGATGATAATAACGACAAAATAATATTAAATATTTTCGCTCGGGGGGTAAAATTACGTGCCGTGATTCAGCAGATCTGATGTTCTACAGTTATGCAATGATGGATAGATATTCGCTTGATGCTGCGAAACTGGGTCTTTTTAGAACAACCTTGGCATATACTTGCACGAATAATTATTATAAAGCGTTACAGCCTTGGGAGAATATTGACTCTAGTAATGTTAAGTTGTTAATGTTTTAATCAATACGCGAATCAATATTTTACTATTGTATAATGCATGCGCTAATAATGGTTGTACACCGAGCGAAAATGTTTTGAAAACATTGTAATTTGAGGGCATAATGGACAATGTCACAAAAAGTTTCATCAAAAATTATATCATATATTCATAACAAATGTTATTGTTTTTTTATTTCATTTTATTTTCACACACTTCAGTTATTATCATTAATACCATTAAGTCAGTAATAGAAATACTTAGAACGTTAAGATTTTTATAACTTTTTTTTTTCAATATTCTTTGGTTCCCTAGTTGGAAGAGTAAACGAATAAAGTAAATATAATAATGGGCGAAGAAGCGAAAAGATGGGCGAAGAAATGGAAACGTCGAGGCAGAATAAATACGGCGATGAAGTGTAAAAAAGAGTTTAATCCCATTTGTTTCAGCAATCAGACATCCTTGGTGTCGCTGAGGCTACTGGACAACGGGCGTCGAGTGCAGGAAGCCTTCGAGGGCCACAACTACACGCTCCGCGCGGAGATTTCCCGGCCAGATGGTAAACCCTCGCGAGATTAATGCCGCACGCTTCGCTTATCTTCGGCTGTCACAATAAACAGATTCCCTTTAAAGTATCGCCTATCGGGTTCCGAATACACGCGTACCCGGGTATCATGAATTCGCGAGATAACAAGCGCACGCGGCGTAAATTGTTCGATTTCGTGCCCCTTTTTTTTTCCTTCTCCTTTTTATTCGGTTTACGTCCGCAGACTTACACTTTATCTTTCTTTCTTCCTTTTTTTCAGGCACGTACGGAATAAGGGTTAAGTCCTGTTTCGCGTTCGATAAAATTAATAGCAGCGCGCAGCTTATCGACGATAAAGGGTGAGTCCAAAAAGTAATCCACTTTTTTACTCAATTCAATTTTTCTTTTTTCTTTCCACCACCAGTACCATTTTCCGCATAATCCTTCGCCTTGCGTTGATAACAGCTTATCTATTAACTGACCTTCGTGTTATTTTAGTACGCCTTATTTAATTTGCTTGTTTCGGTCTTACACTTTCGCTTGATCCATCTATTCCAGGTATTTCCAAGAAAAGAACATTATTAGTCTTTGAAAGAGTTACGTTCGTTCCATAAATTTACAAACGTTAAATCAATTAATTTATCGATTTTCGTGCATTTATTCATTACCGTGAAGTAAAATTATAATTTTATCATTTTTTAGCATGATTTCATAACGTATATTGGGAAAGTATAACTATAAAGATCTTTGGTATAAATAATTGAAAATTAGAAGTTTTTTTTTAAGCTAGTAAAAATGAGACATATATGCTTTTTTTCAGTTCACATATGACTATACATGGCCAAATATATGGTTGAAACATGGTAATAATTGATTTCAATATATATGGATTAAGAAAAAAGATATATGTCCATATGTTACCATATATATATATTAAGAACAAACTTATATATCTATATATGTTTCATTTTTACTAAGGGATCTACTAATTTATTACACATTAGAAGTAGGGAAGGGGGAGGAGAGTACCAGGACCGCGATCACAGAAATCAATAATTGCGCATCGCTCTGGATGAGTGGCCAGTGAGTTCGCCTAATTATTAATCTCAAAACTGGCTCTGAATTGCACGCATTGTTGCCTCGAGTTATCAAAAATTCGAATCTATATTAATCGAGACGATTCATTAAAAAGCATTACGCTCGCGAAAGAGTCAAGGAAGTCGTTGGAACGCTAAACGAGGAGGGGGAGTGGAAGTGGGGTTGGGGAGGGGGGGGGATATCTGATAAATATAAACGAACGGTAAAGTTTGCCAGCCGGTTCGCCCGGCTTAAAAATTTGTCACTTGTCCGGTGCGTGAAAAAGAGACTAACTTGTGCCGATATGTAGGGATATATGCGAACGAGCGTACGAGCGCGGTAATTACATAAGTTGGACATATCGGGACCGCGGTCCCCGATATGCAAATCGAGCGCATAATATTGCGTCGCGATTTCCAGGCCAGTCGGAAAAACGCTCGTTGAGAAATCAATTCGATCGACTTTCCTTTTTCAATTAAAGTAAACGCTGAAAACAGAAATGCAGTTGGGGATACGTATGCGCGAAATGCCGCGTCAGAATGGTTATACCTCGAATGTGCGCAATTTTAACGTCGGAATAGCCGGGCGCCGACTTTAACAAATTGAAGTTTTTATTACGTAAGAATTGTGTACTCTTTATGTGCTACTCGTATACCGCATAAATATATTTTGTATTACTATGGAAATTTCATCTCTTTATTTTTTTTCTAAATTTCTATCTAATTTAGTAAAATAAAGTTAAATCAGAAATTTGGACCAATTTCTTAGTTATGTTTTTTTTGCAACATTTTTAAAATGGTTTTTTCACTTTACGTCCATTTTTTGGAACTGGGAACCTCACTTTACCCTCTAATGCAAATAGCTCCTTAAACTCGAGCTGATTGGTCGTTTCCAAGCAACGGTTTGTTTTCACTTTCCTTGATTGGCTGTTCCATATTTCATTTTTAAGGCACGAGTAAAGCAGGGGGAAAAGCAAAAACACGAATCCCCCACCACTCGGACGATTACGACGTGACATTTTTGCTTAATCGAGGTTTTCAAAATCAGTATACGAGAGTTAGCCGTGAAAGATTATGCAAAGCGCGTGACATTAGTAGACATCCGGCGAGCCGAGAAGGAGCAAACTGTGTGTGCGAGCGGCAAAAATTTGTCGCTGTTAAAGTCGTCGACGAGTTCAAAGTAACTGTACATAAGGATACGTTCGGGTCGTTTTGGACCAAACAAAAAAAAAAAAAGGAACGGCCAGTTGTGGTCGAAAAAATGATACGTTAGGAACAAGAAAGTAATTGATGTAGCTGCACTTTTCAGCGATGCGTAAAGTAAAAAGGATCAACGTACGATTTGTGATCAATATTCCGGTCTCGCGTGCCGGTTCCTGTTATCGCCCGAGCATAACTCGCTATCGCGCTTTCTAAATCGAGCGATCCGCGGTATGTTAAAGGCGCGGTCCCGCCGCCGGGGTGGCTGCTTTGACACGCGCAGCGTTACACATTCGCGCTAATTTATGAAACCGACGCGCCACGCCTAAACGACCATATTCTTTTTTTTTTTCCTTTTTACCTCGTCTTTTTTCGCGCTCCCTACCGCGAAGGTCAACACCGGTATATTCGGGGTCAAACGGTACATCCGTATTCAATTCGCGTCGGCCAAGTGGCGCGCACTTTGTTCCCTTCAGGAAGATCAAACACTTGGATCTCGCTATTAAGGTGTAATAAGTCGCCGCCGATCGCGGAGATGGAAATCGCTATTTTTCCATTCAATTCCGCATCTTTTGCGTTATTTCTTGGGTGTGTCCTTTATAACCGTTCCATCTTCTTACACATTTTATTCCTCCTCTTATATCCTCCCTTTTTTCTTATCTATTAACATCGAATTGTAATTTACAGATATTCATCTTCTTTCGAGTTTTTGTTTGTTTTGAAATATTTCTTGAACGAATGTGTATAGATTTATATATTGCTTTTAATTAATAATATATAAAATTATTAATGAAATAGTTTGAAAAATGTTTTAATTGTTAGAAAGATATATTTTTATATAAACTTTAAAATTTAGTGCATAAACTAATGTTTTGTGTGTTTGTGTAAAATTATCTAAAAAAATGCATTATTTAGTTTACTTATTTTCATTTTTCTATATAAAACAACGTTTCTTACGAAAATTTCACGTTCAACTGGAGAATTTCATTCCACCTCACGTTTACAATTTCAATTAACATAACTGTTCCTCTCTACAATACACTGTTCTCGTCTCACCTAACTATCCCATAATTATTAATCATCCCATATTTTCACACTATTTCATTTTACTTTACTATCCCATTTCACAGCGCTGACGAATAAATGTTTGTTTTTGTTCTTCTTGCTTTCTATTCTTTTCATAATTCAGGCAGATATTTAATAGTGCACTGAGAAAATTTGTGCATTAAAATTCCACAACATTTGAGAGATCCTAACAAAATAATGGTAGAAATTTAATTTTGATAATGTTTACTGTCAATGAAATTAAATTTGTATGCACATAAAACATTTAATTGTTTTGATTTTGATAACGATGTTTTGATTTTACATTTAAATTCACTACTTTTTATAGCAATGTGTTCTTAATAGTTTTTCTAAATAGCTTACCTTGATTACACTGAGAAGAACGTATTAAGAAAATATTTTATACTAATTTAGGAATATTTCCGAAAAATAATAATAATATTAATAAAAAAAGTAAGACTAATAATCATAAGTACAATTTTTAGCATTTTCAAATTAAAATCTACACAATTTCTAAATTTTACTATTGTTTATAACAAAAATAATTATTTTTCCAACACATGCTTAATTTGATGTACAAACTAGTAAAGTCTTATATTTCTTTATCTCTGTGTACCAAGTATATTTGCATGCACCATTTTTCTCAGTCCACAGTGAGACAAAGCGAATAAAGCCACGGTTTGAAATCCGATATGATTAAATGTCATGTTTCAGATGTCCCGTGGACCACGTAATGACGAAATTTGTGTACGACCGGAACACCGGTATCGCGGACGCGGTGCTCTTTAAAATGTTTAAGTTCACCGACAACAGGCAGGTTCATTTTCAATGCGACATCGCCATTTGCCGTGGTAAGTATTATTATATTATTTTTACACACCGCAGGCACTTCGTTAACTTTTTTTTGCGCGCGGATAAATAAAATGACTATTACAAAAGGTGTCTCGCGTCGTCTCATTTGATACGCCTTTGCCGCTTTATGCGCGCCTGTATTCCTTTTGCATTGTCTCCAAAGAAAGGACGCGTAATAATCACCGCATTGTTCTGCTACGTCACCTTGACAATTTTTGGCAGCCTATAATTATACGTAAGATCGAATGATCAAAATGCTTTTTATTAGTGTCAATTCAATGTCTTTATACGCGTTCAATATTTTTTTTTTGATTTCAAATAATGCCATTTATCAAGTATACTATGTTGTATCAATTAGCTTTTTTTTCTAAAGGTTCCCCAGTAAAAATGAAACATATATGGTCCATATATGTTTTGATAATTTCGATATATGGCAATAATTGATATAATATTCTCGCCATATATGAATTTAATAATTTCCTTATATGGAAATCAGTCGTTGCTATATATCGACTATATATAGCCATATATACATTTTTTATTCCCATATATGATATTGTACAATACCATACATAGACCTCGTATGGACCATATATGTTTCATTTTTACTAGGGTCACTAACTTGGATTTTTTTATGGCGCAGTTAAATGAGATAATTCGTTTAAGTGTCTATGAAAATGAATAAGTAATAAAATGGACCGATTAACTTGAATCAACGACATTGTTCTGTTAACGACAGGTAGTTGCGGCACTCCTGTGTGTAGCGGTGACGACGACACCGGAATAAAGGACGACCACAACGTAGCCGGGGAAGAGGCTATTCTCGTTGCCGGGACGGGCGTCTTCGTACTTGAACCCGGAACGAAACCTTGTGAGTACATTTTTTTTTTACTACCATCTGACTATTTAAATAAATTGACATTCTCTGTTCAATTAATTGGACTTCATGGGATATGCAAACAAGATTGCATATGCAAGGTTTTGAATTTTAAATCGAGTTCCATTAAGTATTGTTCAATAATACAGTAAGAGAATTATATTCTAATCTAATTTCTTCTACTTTAATCGTAAATTGTAAAACGTATTTTAAAGTACTAGGTGACAACAAAAAAAATGTGAAATTTTGCTATATATATATTATATAGTTAAGAAAAATGAAAATTTATCATATATATTCATATGTAACTAGTTACATAATTTCGTATAATTTATTTGAAATTTCTTGTACTATATATAGTTCCACGTTCCTTCGCTATATCCTGAAAAAAAAGACAGAAATTTTTGCAAAACATGCGTTTGTAATAGCTAATGAATTGCGTTTGTAGCTGTTTTAGCGTATGAAGAAGGTGGCGTTCATCCTGTGTGGGTTCTTTGGTTAGCAGTTGCTCTTGGCATATTGTTCATCATTATGCTCATCATCAATATCTTTCTCTGTTCGGCGATGTCATGTAGCTGCGCTAGAACTGAGATCATTGAAAAAGAGCCCTCAATCATTGAAGACTACGATCCTTACCGCAGTTGGCACGGATCGCAATATGGATCGAGGTTTTATTCTTATTACATTATTCTCACTACAAGCAGCACTGTTTGCCTCTTTTCAAAGAACCTTCAACAGTCTACGTTAACTTTTATTTTCTTTTCTTTGTCGTTTTTAATTAATTATTAATTTTGTTACAATTACTTGCAAATATGATGTCACAGATATTGCAAAGATTTTTTTATCGGGGGTAATTATGCGCGAGGATGAGTTATGGAGAAAATATAAATGCATCAAGCAGACTGTTGAATATCTTTGAGTAAAATATGTAAAACTGAACCAAACGGATAACGCAACAGATTTCATTTTAACAAAATCTGGACTGCATTGAAGTCTAGTGAAATATTTGGTGACTGTTTTGCATAATCTTGCGAATCGCGTTAATTAGAATAATACAATTGTCAGTGTCAGTGGCGAAATTAATCTTCATCTGACCATATAATTAAATGTTCGCACTAATTCCAAACGTTTGAATTAAGCGTCACACGTTGCATTGTTTACATTTGGCACGCTGTAAAAATACATTTAGCTCCACGTGTAATTTCATAAATCAAACCTAAGACTAGATTTGTAGAATATCACCCAATCATAAGAAGCCTTATCATTATCTCAAATCAATTTCCAATGGTTAAAAATTTAAACCTACTCGTCACGAGCTTAAATGGAATTTCATTTGGTATGTTAGGATTTTTGATTATTGATTTTGGATTGCAATGCGCAATGCACATCCAATTACAGTGTCAAAATCAACGCCATCGATCATCATCAGGCCCTAGATCAGCGCAAAAATAAAAAAAAAGCTATCAAAGCTCGGTTTCGAATTCCAAATCAATCTTCATTCGCAATTTATCAGCATCAAATATATTATCCCGTGCGGTCAAATAAATCCAATGATGAAATATTCATTTATTTTAAACTCCCGCTGTTGATAATCGTCAAGATAAGTACTGACAATAAAGATAAAGGGAACGAAAAGCAATCATCTTTGAAACATGAGTTTCATAATGATATCATAACTAAAACTTGTAACATCAGTTAAAGATCTGTACACAACTTTATATACAATTTGAGTCACATTTAAAATTATTGATTATAAAATTAATAATTGCAATCTATAATTATAAAATCATATCTGTACAATAAATATCTTGCAAAAAGTATATTGCACAATGTTAAAATAAAATTTATTATAATTATTTTATTATGGCAATACTTATATATTTATTTTTGTTAAATTTTTGCGTTAAATAAGTAGAATAAGATTGTAATTACATGATCATAATGTCTTTGGAAGTACAACAATTAAAAAGAAAAATGTATACCTTGAAAGGATATTGCTGATCGTTCCATCATACTCTTCATTCACTTTCTTCGATAAGACTGGTTTTGCTTGACGTTCGAAATGAAATATTTGCTGAGACACACGAGGTCGTTTTGCGTATTGCTCGCTCATCATCAGAAAGTCTCAACGAATGAACTCGGGATGCGGGATGCGTGACAAATGCACGTTCAAGCATTTTTACTCTCCGGTGTACATTTATATTCATGCTTTTCATAAAAAGGTTGTTTTAGGAATAAGTTTTTAGTCACGCCTAACACAGCCCGTTTTTTATGAAGCAATGAAAACATTTAAAACACAACTCTGCAACATGGTATTAACCATAATATATAAGCATTTAAATAATATTAAACAAAATAAATAAATAAAATTGTTTGAATTTTAATTAACATTATTTTATACTCATTTGAAATCGTGTGTAAAATGTTATTTATCAGGTTTAAATATATTCAAAGATATGGAAAAGATGAATTACATATTGTATTTAACATATCTCATTTCTATTTCCAGTACATACACAAATGTTTGATAAATATACCTAGAAAGAAAATATAATCAATATACATTCCAAACATATTCAAAATATACACAAACTTTTTTTAATTGGATCATAATTCTTCTTGAATCTACATTACACTTTAAGTTACTGTTTCCCTAACAAATGAATACAATTCAAGATAAATAAAGTATGTCAAATTGATGATGGAATATAGAAAAAAATTGAATGAAAAAAAAAAGAAAGAAAGAAAAACGGATGAATAACTAAGATGATTAAGTTGAGACGAAGATAAACTGCTGAAATAAGTCCATTGAACATCGACCTGAAAATCGTCTGAACGCATTAATTGTACTACATTGTAAGAATGAGGAAGAAGCGTCCCGAGTTCAATAACTGTACCGATATCGTGTATTCCTCGTTGGCGCGATGTATAATTCAATGATCGTAACCGAGTGCTTGTGCCCCGTGCTGCTCCTCCGTGTGCCATAACGGTACGACGACTTTGAATCTGAATATTGCACGCGTCTATGCGTCCCATTATGCCGAGCCTGCGAATTACGCAAATTCGCCTCCCGTCAAATATCTGTATTTTGTAAATTTTTATAAATTAACCCCGCTTCATCCGCACCAAGTCCCGATGTATTTTTACAGCTAAACATCTTTGTTTCACTCAAAATGACAGATTTTTTTTCTTTTTCCTGTGAACAAATTTGGGAATTATATCCTATAAAGAGACGTAAAATGTAGAAAATATGCAAATATCTATATATACAATATACAAAATTGTGTTACCTGTATTGATCAATGGATCATAAATTTGAATAAAACATTTGATTATTCGTATGAAGTACGCCTTGCTGGTGTACTCCCCTGTTTAATTTTTGTTTCACGCAACACTGTTCATTGCAGATATTCATTAAACGGTAAACCAGGATACGCTTCTGGTGGTTCCACAATGAATTCCACCAGGTCGATATCAACGAATAGTGACCACTATGCCATAGTTCATTCGCGCCCAGGAAGCAGGTATTCCGGTCCCGGTCATAAGCATCATCATCATCATCGAGGCCCACCTTCTAATATCGGTTCTCATTTTTAACTAACTTTATAATAATAATTAACATTTCAAGAACGAGCGCGCTCTTACATTCTGCAAGCATTCTCAAAGGCTTGTCAAAATAATATCAAAACCGCTATGATTTCTTTTTACATATAATATGTCATATACATACATATATAACCAATTTTAAACGGATTTTCTGTGGCTTGATTAATAGTGTTACTTTCCTCTTTAATTTTATCGCAATAAATTTTATTATAAATTTAACAAAAACAACCCGGGTTAGTTGCTTTGAAAGGTTTATAATAATTTATGGAAACAGTGTTCACTGAAAAAAAAAGCTTATACTTACATAAAATCTTGACCTCAAACATTGTGTAAAATTTCACACCATGGAAATTATTATTGTTTCGGAGTTGTTCTGCCATAGTAAAATTTATTTATTTAAATTGGCTGATTTGGTATGAAACATTTTTCCTTTCGCCAAATAAGCTTTAATTTTCTCATTGCAGTACTTTGTATTTGGAAATTTGTACATATATCAAAGGAGAAAGCTTATAATTAATAGACGCGCTGTTCTTTCATTAGGGAAAAATATGTATTGGATTAATTGTCTTAAATAATTAATTTGCTGGGTTTTAGAGTACACGATACACCGAACCATACGATAGCATCATCTTATTCGATGAAGGAGAAGGGAAAAGTTGAC
Organism: Leptoteleia sp. ZL-2020; assembly: GCA_022817305.1. NCBI lineage: Eukaryota > Metazoa > Arthropoda > Insecta > Hymenoptera > Scelionidae > Leptoteleia > Leptoteleia sp. ZL-2020. The sequence continues at coordinate 71,320 of JABFPN010000024.1, read as the reverse complement.
AGGAGTGGTTCCAGGATGAGGACCTGAATCGATCCTTCAATTGCAGCACACATTTTTGAGAGAAATGCTTCCCTCCAATTTCGCTTAGCCATGTTGTGTTTTTATTCAATTGTACAAAATGTAAAATATTACAAATTCCCATTGCATTTCTAATAGATATACATGTAAAGAACGTCTTTTTTATGGAAACGAATTTTAAAATCGTGTAAATAATAAGGAATCATTTAGGATTTCATTTTTTCATTTTTTTTTAATCTTGTTAGAAGTTCAATATTTTATTACACATTTAAGTTAATTAGATCATACACTTAAATGAAATAAGAAAAGGAACAAATGTTATTTAAATGATGTAATGTAATTTATAAGTGATTCTTTAATTATTTATCAAGCAAATATTTCTAACAGCAAAATGCCGTTATATAATTATACTGAAGACATTAAGTGTTTTAATTATGCTATGTCTATAAATTATCTATCTTAAATATTTTTACAACATTGTTTAACTGATTATTTAATATCTCAAATGAGGAACGATTAAAATAAGTTACAAGATATAACATGCTATGCCGAAAATTTTACATTGTAAATAATTTTATTTAAAAAGCGATAGTTTGTATTAAGATAAATATGCAGCGAATTGCGCTATGCGTAATTATAAAATAAAAACGTGGTTAATTAGCGGTGTGCTCCGCATTTCAAACGGCTATTCATTCTATTTCAACTCCAATGATTTAGAATTAAAATACAATGAACAACAGATGAATGCTTTACAATGCGCATCGCTTTACGGGTTAATGCAATCGTGTAATTATTTTACTGTATAAATGTTAAGATAAATTTAAAAGTGCGAATGAGAAAACGTGCGAACGAAAATGAAATGCGCGGATCTACTAATAATAGAATCATTGTTTCGAAGTTATACGATTGGCCGACAAAGTCAACCAATCAATGTGTTTTAAAACTTTAAATAATAGCGCTTTTGATAATATGCAAATAAAATAAAAAATATTAACAGCGTTTCTAATTATTAGCTTTAATTAATAAATGAGAAAGTGAAAAATTGTAAAGTTGATCTACATTTTTAATTAAATAAATATATCCGCAAGATAGATTTGTGATGTGTAATTAAGAAGACGGGTCATTTTAATTAGATATATTTTTATTGAATTAAAACATATTACTATATTCCTCAACATTAAAATGACTTATTATGTTACATAATTATTTAGTATGTATTGCACCTGACAATTCAATAATTTACAAGAAATCACATTACGTTACTCGTATCGTCTAGACTTATAGTTATAAATAAAATGTACATTGAAAACAATGTTAAATTCCTTACATTATAAAAGTGTGCTTCGTTTTTGCCTAGACGACGATTTGTTCATTTTGTATTTATTATATTAATCAACATACTAAATAGATTTTAATCGTCCTTGGCAATTCAAAACAATCTTTGTTCTCTAAACTTTACTCCCAATTGTTTACATCTTTTATAGATTTAATTTTTATAAAAGCAAACTCGACTCGTAAAGTCGGGAGAATATAATTTCTTTTCGAAACGTCAATTTCTTAAAAATAAATAACTTATTCAGGAAAGTGCAATCTCAAAACATAATTTTAACTTTATCCCTTCAAAATAAAGTTTGATGTTTCATTTTATAAGCTATTTTTAAAAAACACAAAACATAAATGTTGAGAATAACTAATAATCGTATTGTTAAACCTTTAATTGGCGATGTAAATCATGCTATTATTAAAATATAATTTTCACGAAGCCATAAACGATTAAAATTAAATTGTATTTATCAATTAATCAGAAAATTCAAAAATGAAATTCCATGGCAATAAAGTAACGTATAAAATCAAACTATTACATAAATTAGTTTAATGAACGTTCGTGGATCAGACGTCAAACGCTAATTTTTCTACTTTATTAATTAATGTACACTAATTATTCTAATAATAAAATTTGTCTATCACTTTATTTCAAAAAGACGTCTGCATTCGCGAATCCAGTCAATTTGACTTGAGACAGACGTAAGTAAATTCATCAGTTGATTCACTTCAATTGAAATCTGTTATTATATTTTATAAATTGTAATTAATTTCAATTGTTTGTTTAGTTTTTACCTAAATCAATCGTTAATCAATCGTTTGTTTGTTTATCAATCATTTTTTTAACGACATTTTGCAGCGCGCGCGGTATACAAACAGGGCAGAGAGTTTCAGGTTTATTCGTCGAATTAAACATATTGCCCAAATAGTGAGCAGTACAGGGTAGAGGCATAGGTCGGGAAACCATTAAATCTGCTTCCATTCCAGGTACAATTTCTGCTTTATACGTAGAAACCGGAAAATGGTGACCGCAAGTAAAAACAATCGTATCTTCCTCAACGGCAAGAAAACGAGACACACCTTCTGGATCCTGAAATTCGTTTAAAATTGTAAAAATAGTACATACAAATTGAGGCCATCAATCAGTAATTTATACTATTATTTTCCGATAATTTTTACCACTTATATTAATTTTATTATTTGAATAATACCTTTTATAATAATACTAACTTTAATATGAATAAATGGCCTAGGATCGCAGTTATTTGACGATATGGTACTTATGACTCCTTCCATCATTTGTTGAGGTGTTTTATTCTCACTTGACCCTGGATATCCTGTAAGTGGCGGGCCATAATGTTTTGCCATTAAAAGAGAAAGAATCTCGATGTATTCAGGAGTTGGTTTACCTATTTAATTAAAAAATATTACAGTAGTAGTCAACATATATATAAAGCACACTTTATTTTCATTTTACATTCAAATTGTAATAAATGTCAAATATATAGACTATTAATTTTGAAAGTGGTGTAAGTCCACTTTTTAATACTTTTCAGAATGTAAATTTGCGTTAAAAATGGACTTACACCACTTTCAAAATAAACGGTCAATATAATAAAATACCTTGATCAACATGCTGGAGTAACATTGTACAGACTTGTAAACAAAATTTTGTCGATAAAGAGTTCATTGTTCGTAATCTTTTAATTTCTGTATCGTTCTCAATAGTATCAATATTTTCAGGCATTTGCTTTTGACTGAAAAATAATAAACGCAATTGATAAATTGTAGTTCGAAATTAATTACAAATAATAATAGTAATAAAATTTATTAACGTCTCACCAAAACAATAACATTCCCAATGGATAAAATAACTTTTGCATGTGTTTCAAAAGTACACTTTCTAAACTATCAATGGATAAATCATTTTCCATCCAAAAATCTAAAGACAATTGAAGTAAATCTCGAATGACACTATGGGCATCGTCATCAATTTCATTAATATAAAACTCAATAGCCTCTGTGGCATATTTGAGAAGTTCATTTTTATTCATGCTATTTTCTTGTCTCTTATCTCTATCTTCAGATGATGATTCGTAGCCATCAGGTGTGATAGAGCGAATATATAAACTCCTTTCGGAAATTTTTTCAATATCATTCTCTTTGGATGTCACAAAGCCATTACATTTTATTTCTTCGTCGACCAATTCCAAATCTAAAGTTTCGTCGTTAGTACTATTTTCTTTTGAATTTTCACATAATTCTTCAGATCCTCCTTGACAATCAAAAGTAAATAATTCTTCTTGTCCCAAAAGTTGAAAAGTGTCCAAAGACTTGCTATTCGGCATTTTCATTTTATTTTTGTTAACGCTTTCCTCCAAAGTATCAATCAAGTTTCTTTCAATTTGTTCATCAAACTTTTTAATGTTCTCTTTTAAATTGCTCTGTTTGGTAGGATTTAATTGTTTTGAATTTCGCAATCTAATTGCTTTAAATTGATAAAACAGTGCGGAAGGGTAATTGCCATCCAAAAGAGCAAGTTTTGATGCGGCTTGATAATTCTTTAATTCGTCACACTAAAAAATGTTTAAATATTCAAGTTTTAATTCAAACAAGTACATTTTTATTCATATCAATAATTAATTTCTTATTCAAATATCATTAAATGAAAATATTTACTATTTATTATTTAATGATAATTTTAAGTTAATTATTTTAACTTTTCTTACGTGTCGAAGAATTTTGTCAGAATCGTATATGCCAGTGAAGAACTCCAAAACATAATGCAGGGTAGTCACTCCAGGCATTTTTTCTATTATGCTTAATGGAGGCAAACAGGTAGCTAGTGGAGTTACATCATAACTTTGATATGAAATCACAGGAGATGGGATGCTTGATATCGGACCAGGAGTATCAAATGTCGTTGCTTGTGTTGCGTTTGGTAAAATAACAATACGTTTTGAGGATTTGAGCTTGAACATCTTCTTATCATAATCCAATGGAGCCGGAGCTTTACCTAATTGTGCTCTATTATTGTTTCCCCAAGCTAATACAGTGCCACCTAAGTTTGATCATAAAATATTCAGTTTCAGAGAAAAGAAATTTAACAACATTGCTAAACTAATAGATAAATATACAAAAAACTTTTATTTTGAACGGAAATATATATTCTATATTCAAATAATTACCAGGTTGAATTGCAACAGTGTAATCACTTCCGCAGCAAACTCGAACTGCCTTTAAAACTTGAGAAAAATTATTACGTTTCGAATTTCCAGATTCCACGTTATTCGTTTCATTTTCAACCTCTGAATCTCGTGAATTATCAAAACTTTTTTGTCGATTTTTTGGAACAGTTTGTACAGAAATTGGATTATAGCAGAGAGGTGTTGGAATGACAACTTCGCACCGATTTCCAGTACCTAACTGTCCATCTAAATTTCGTCCCCAAGTAAAAACAGTACCATCTTTTGTTAAAAGAGCTGAATGATGGCAACCTGTTGTTATCTGAAATTTATAATTCATTATTAGTGTTATCGTTAGCCAGTAATGTCCAGTTTTTTCTCTGCATTATCAATTCATTATTAATTGATCACCAAAACGTTTTATTTCTAAAGCGAACGAAACTTAAATCTTTTGTTGTTATTGTCACAGTAGTGTGAGATATAGTGGTTTTGTAACGCATTTTTTAAGTATTTCATTAAACAATAAATACCTGTACTATTTGTCCATTAACTAAGTTAGTATCTACTAAAGTCGGTGTTAAATGACTTTGAATTTCCTTAAGTGTACCAATATTAATTCCTTTAGAACTTTTGCTATGTTTAATTTTAACTTGACCAGATAAATTCTTGTTATTTGTAAATTCTGAATTCTTATCAGATGTCTCTTTAGCTTTTACTTCGTTCTTATCATTTTGTTGAGAGACATCAACGTAATCGTCAACTTTTTTTTCAGCAGCTGCCCAGTATTCAGCAACTTTAGATTTTTTATAAGCTTGTGACTGTAGTCTTAAAACTTGTGGACTTACTCCCCACAAGTAAAGTTTATTGGATTGACTTACTGCAAGCTAAAAACAATAAAGACGTATGCATTATAATTTTTCATTTATATTATTTATTATTCTATAATACTAATTCAAAAAATAGTAAAATATCGTACTACACTCGAACAAAAGTGGTTTCAGGTTGGTAACTCTTCGCCTTTGACTTGAGTTACCTACTTAAAACCACTTTTTTCCTCGTGGAGTAATATACTATAAAAATCTTGTATTATAAATAATTAGTGTTAAAAATTATATTTACATTATGAAAATATTTTGTTGCAATCAACACAATTCTTTCTTGTAGATTAACTTTTATCGGAATAGAGATTTTTGTTGTGTTCCCAGTTCCTAGCTGACCAAAAACATTACATCCAAAGACATAAACATATCCTTCTGTCGATAAAGTTAAGGTGTGAGCATGACCCGCATTAATATGCCTAATAACAATTCCCAAAAGAGAGGTTACTAATGTGGGTATATTCTTATTACTCGTATTTCCGTGTCCCAACTGTCCATGAACTCCCCAGCCCCATGTGAACACTCGACCATCCATTGTAAGAGCAACAGAATGGTACTGCCCTGCGACTGCATCGGTGATTACTTCCCGAGCTATAGATGTAATCAACTCAGGGGTGGGACACTGCCATACATTACCCAATCCAAGCTGGCCATATTGGCTTCCACCCCAGGCATACACACCGTTATTGGTAACAGCTAAAGTATGACATTGACCACAAGATACGCTAAACACTTCAACTTCCATTTGTTTGAATAACAAGATGGGTTCTGGAAGACCATATCGAGTGGTCCATCCATATCTCGTTGCACCTGTACCTGTAATAATTTTGTATGAAATTTATATCCTTCTCCTTATCTACAACTACCGTATTTTTTTCAATAAAAAATAATAAAAGAAAAATTTACAACTTTCTTGTATGATACTTCGTAAACAAGACATAATACTGTCGTAAATTCCACTTACCTAGACATCCATCCGTAATACTTCCCCAAGTATAAATATTTCCATTTCTGACTATAGCAGCATGAGAAAACCCCGTACTTAAAAGTCGCCTCTTGAAATCTACGTTACGTACCACGTTTTTCTGAAACGTTTTTTTGTATATTAAAATAAAAAAGAAGGAAACCAGAAGTTTAACAAAATTATTTAGAACACGGTTGTATATTTGAAGATTTCGATTTTTAAAACTTACTTTTTCTAACTCTGGTGTATATATGTGTGTCATTAATCGAGATTCATAAATCAACTCGGGAGTCTTCTTGCTTATAAGCGTTAACAGTATAATTATAAACGTTTCTATTATTTCTTCTACTATGGACTCCGTCTATATGAAATTTAAAATAAAGCCTTAAATTAACCATATTAAATATTTGGATAATTTATTAAATTGGAAGTTGAAAATTATTAATTTTTTTCGTGATAAATTTTACTCTTTTAAATAAATGGAATATTACAATGATCTTATAAATTTTATAGTTGCATTATATTCTTTTAAAAGACTTACATAAGAATCCGTTGACCCTATAGAGTCGCACTGACTAGATACCGAACTACGAGAAGTTGTTCTGTATCGATTTTTGTACCGTATAAGCAAAGGCCTTAAAACTACATTAGTTGGATCGTACAACGTAATCAGTCTCTGTAAAGATTCACAATAAATTATATTAAAATTAAATACAATCGTAGCCAAAATATTATACTGGACAATTATGTTTTTAGAATGTGCAAATAATTTTGTATTAAATAAATAATTAGTAAAGGTATTTACGTAACATTTTATTGATTTTTATTAATTAAAAACGAACCTGTAAAACAAATATATGTAGACTCGGAAGAATGTTAAGAATAAATTTCATATGTTCTTTTGCTAATAGAGGATTAACTAACATTCTTTGTATATTCGGTTCGCTGATGCACATAAATAGGCCATCTGTAAAATGTTAATTATAACGTTCAATATTTCTCATTGTATTGAAATTAATTTAAGTGACGATAAAATCTTACAATTATTCAAAGACATTTCATTCGTGTCGGTATTAACGATGCTTGAGAAGTTGCGCTTTAACCTCATAAGTACGTCCAAAACTTGTCCATATAAACCCCGTTTGACAGATAAATGATGTAATATATTCCATAAATACGATTGTCCCGTAATTCCAACTGCGAGAAACTCGTCATAAAATTTATTAGTGCATAAAAAGTGTCTGAAAAATGTAAATCACAAATAGAAATCAAAAAAAATGATCATCTTATTTCTGTATATTCTGAAAAATTCTTGTAATACGTTTACATATAAACTTTTAAATTAAATAAATAAATATAGAATGATTAAATACGTACAAAAAATCCTTATCTAATTGCTTCCTTTGTTGAACCCCTTGAATTCTCAGTGCACATTCTGTAAATGCGAGAACCGCCAAGTTTGATAAATTCGATCTCATGGATATCGAATGTTTTGAAACTGCGGGTGGTGCTAGACAGTATTTTAAATAAGTAAAAAGTTCTGAAGTATATCCAGCGAATGCAAATTTTAACATATTCTTAAAAGGTCGACACTGAAATAGTAATTCACAGTTATGTCATTGCAAATTTATCTTAAATTTTAAAAGTATATTTATGATTATAATTATTTTTCATATATTCACCCTTGCAATTCTATATAAAACTTCAGCTTTGGTAGGTTGTTTATTGGATAACAATATATCCCCCGCATATTCCAATAATTGCTGAACATTTAACCCAAAAATTAAGGCTAATTTACCAGCTTTCTCCATTTCTCGTCTATTTAAAACCATATCCATAAAAAGATATAATAAGTTTTTTCTGTAACAATACAATACAATATATATATTAGGGTGGTCCTTATTTTGGCAACTTTCGAATTTCAAGGTGTGCACCCCCCTAACTTCTTGAAAATAGCGTAAAATCTATTTTTTTTAAGAATAAACCTTTGCCCAAGTCAAATGAAACTCGAAAAAATGCCCTTTTTCCGAAATGTTAGCATTTAAGCACATATGGACACTCGTAACATGATTGGCATGATTTATGATTTAAAAAATTTTAAAATATATAATAATAATAAACATTCATTAAATTAACATCTTAAACTGTGGATAAAATCATACTTTAGGAATATTTGATAAACTCCAAAATTAGTCACAACCACACAAGAATCAACAAGCGGCAGATCTATAACAATATCCTCAACTTTCGATGGTATCGTGTATTTAGCTTCATTGTCATCATTTTTTTCATCTTCTAATTTTTTCCAAGTAGTTGCTATATACATATTGATGACAACTTCTTCTCGTTTATTAAACGTAAAACGACAAATAACGGCTTCTGGATTAAATTCGGACTTTTCAGAAGTTTGTATTTCGGACAAGGTCCGAGAAATAAGATACAGTGTTCGTTGATGAATATCACTGATATACAATAATTGACTGGTTAATAAAACATCGGAACAGCGCTCGGGCAGTTTATGAAATGACAAAGGATACGTCTGTTTTGCATTTTCATGAATCTAAAATATTACATATCAATAATTAATATATTGGATTATATCAATAATTAATATATATATATAATATATTAAAATATATGTTAATTTAGAAAACAATTTTGTTAACTAATTTACTTATACACACAGTTGCATGATTGGTTGAAGAAAAGTATCTGATATACACAAGTTTTCCTTCTTGAGTATATTGTCGCATAAGGAAGAAATCTCGCTGCAATGGAGTTGGAACAATTGTATGATTTATCGTTAAATCATTGGATTTTTTCTTTTCACATGTGTTATCATAATCATCAGTCGTTATTTCATCTGAAGCATTCTGACTGCTACTATCTGTTCAACAAAGTAATATATTTTATTTCCATATAATTTTATCGATTGCTATATAAAGTTTCTAAAAGATCTTACTTCTTTTTTTTTAAACTTAATTACAATCACCGGCTTGTAAGAATTTAATTTCTAAAGTGGTAAAAGTTGTTTAATTGTCATATAATTATTTAAATTGAAAATTAGTAACATTATTGATAAATAGGTTGTTACCTCGTTTAATGAAAGAAGACATCAAATTTCGGTTCCTAGTTTCTGCCAATTTTTGCCTAATAATAACTAATTTTTCAACTGACAGTTGTTTCAGCCCTTGCAATCTAGACCTTGCAACAGGAAGACTTTTAGTATCGTCGACAACATTGTCATTGGATCGTACTAATGGAGAATTTGAATTGTGATGAAAAGCATTGTCATTATCCAAAGGATAGACGTAATCATTGATGGAGTGTTCCAAAACTAACTGCCACTGTTCCCTTGTCTGAGAGGTAATTATTAGAGACACTGTGGTATTAAGTTCATTCTCATGACAAATTTGAAGACTAGAAATATGTCCTGTGATCTGAGTTTTGTTCATTCTACATCCATTTTCTAAATTGATGAACACTATTTCACCCTGTTCAGTTCCAATAATTCCAATATTCATCGAAACTGTTACACCTTGCCACCAAGTTAGTGCGCTTGGACTAAAAATATATTTATAATTATTATTTAAATAACGTTTATTCTTACAAAATGTGAATTAGTAGAAAAAATATATCGTGCCTTGAGTAGGAAGACTGAGTATTCAAGGAAGTAAAAGATGTAATATCATCTGTGGTCCAAATTTGATTAGTTACATTTTTCTCCCCCACAAGAGCCATGGCAGGAATAATAAAAAGAGATCCGTCGACACTTGCAGCAAGTAACCAAGATCCTGTAGGGTCAAAGCATAATGCTGTGACATGTTTATCTTGCTCTTTGAACCAGGGAATGCGTTTAATGATAGGCAAACTATTGTCATCCTTTAAATAATACAGGCCTAATTCTATATTTCCAATTGCGAATGCTACGATTTGCTTTCTTTCGATTTCGCATCTTGCACTCAGACGAATATCGGTTGCTTTTATTAGACAACGCAGATCAAATAGTTCTTCCATTGTCAGATCAACCTCTGAGTTTTCATTTCTCCCTGGCTCATGAGCCATTGCATTAGTTGTTTCGAACGATATTAAATTGGCATTTTCTGCAAGAAAAAATTAGCTGTCACCTATGAAAATATATTGCCATTTTTACTGATTTTTGACCAATTTAGTAATGCATTTTAAATAAGGTCATATTTAATCAAAATTTTAGAAAGGATATAGAATAAATTTCATTTAAATATTTTAAATTAATAATTTAATTTATTAATTTAGGATGTATTATATTATTATACTATTGAAATCAAAAATTGTTTTAAAATAACTGATAATTCAACATTTTACAAATAATTAGTTACAACACATTACTTATTTTCTTAAAAAATCATTAAAACCAGATTCCTTGCAAGTGAATAGTTTAAGATTAACATAACATTAATACTTAAGCCGACATTAACATAAATTCACATTCTTCAAAGATACATTAGCTTTAAATGTAATTTTATAAAATTAGAAAAAATAAATATATTATATTTCTTATTTACTGCAAAGTATTATTTTTACACTTAAAAGTTATTAATTCTTTAATTAAAGTTTGTAGAAAAAATATTTCAGAGTGAATGTAATTTTCTAAATTTATATTAAAAAAAATGTTAAGATGTTACAGTTATCAGATATATATGTATTTCCTTTGCGTTTAATCATATATCAATTAGATCCATTTGAAATTTTAATTGAAATATCTTGTTTTTGCCCTATCAATGTATTAATTTAATTAAATAAATAAAAAATCATATATCAATTAAATCATTATTAAATAAAAATATGATAAGAAATTAATTGAATTTAAAGTAGATATAAATTGAAGCATTCATACATATTTTGACACAAGTGTTTTTATACAATATATAATGTTATTATTATATTAATTAATTAATTAATTAATTAACTACACTAGTATATTAACACATAATGAATCCTATGATATACGTAAATATATATATATATATATATATATATATATATATATATATTTGATGTATTAACTATTTTTAACATCTTATCAAGTTTTATATCATAATTAAATAATATAAAGTTGAATAATAAACTTGTATTATTTTTCAGATTCATTAGGGTTTTTAATAATTATTAATAAATTTAATTAATTACACCTAATTAAATGTTAAACACATAGAAAAATTACTAAAGCATATTATCTCAAACTTAATTCCATTAATAAGATGTTAAAAACCACACCTTCATTTCATTGTTGCAAGTTACAATAAATGTTCTATGTACATTTTTATATGAACATACACTCAAAAAATAAGGTAATGAAATTTTCTTATAAATATTACAAAATAATAATGTAAACAAATTAATGACAACTTTTAAAGATGTCAAAATATAACTTGTAGTAATCACACTTTCTTGGTATAAATTTGTGGACAAATATATATATTATTCTTTATTTCTATCAGTCATAATAATTGATACATATTCATATATATGTACACTAAAAGAATCTGCTTGCTGACAACAAAATTTATATTTTTAGCAAAAATGAGATATTTGGCAAAAACTGTAATAATGACAATAATAAACAAAGGATGAATCAAATGAAAAAGGAAGGTGAATTTCAATTATTTATTTACCTTCGGGTTGAGGTAACCAAAAGCAGAAGTATCCTGATCAGAATATGATTAAATTTATGACTGCATCGTCAATTGCAACATCCCATATTTTTATTAATAGCAATGGGCAATCAACATATGTACATAGTTTTTAACGTCTCAATGCAAGATGAACGATGAAGATTCAGATCAAACCACTCGTTAATGTTCGCTTAATTTTCACTGAAAATCCAATATTGAACGGCATAATGTAATTCCAGATTATACATTTAACTTAAAACTTCGAAAAATTTAACTTATTCACATTTACCCGTATTCAATCTCGCAAACGCAAATCATTGATTTCGACAAATTTTGAGGTTAATCCGAGATGATAAGGGTGTGTTTTCAATAAGATATCAACTACGCTGATCGAAAAGATTTTAAAGTATTTTTTTCAATTCAATATTATTAATTTATTCCAAATTCTTATATTCTTTGATGTTAAACATTTACGTGGATACTTCTTTTTAAATCTGAGGAACAATGAGTGTTAATTTTGCTCGTGAGTAAAGCGAAAATGAATTTGTTGACAGGTTTTAAGTTTGGTATTTAATAATCAGCTGATTGAATTGTAGATGACCCCAACACAATGAAAGGAATAAGTGAAGACTTTCAAAACAAACCACGGCAAAATAAATAAATGTATTGTTGTGAGAATTACTATAATAATATAGTTAATGTGTCTCTTAAGAAGAAATGGATATCAAATTTTCGTTTGAAAAATAATGTGCAATTGAAAACAGCGGTATCTTATTTCTTCGTTGTAAAAAGCAGTATTTCAAACTATCCTTGAACAAAGTGATATCTATTAATAATTGTAAAAAGTCATATTTCTGACGAATTTTAAAAAAATATGTCACACGTTTGTTAAAAATTAGTTATTGAGTTATCTGGGATTAATTATATATTTGCTGAATAAAATGAAAAGTACCCTTGGATCACATTTGTTTAAGTAAGTAATTTATCCAAATTCGTATTTTGTATATGTTTAGTCTGGCAATATTAATCGTTTAAACGTTCATACTAATAATTTCACTTACATCAAATATCAAGATTTGAATTTATGTATTTGTATTATTAGGGTTAAAAAATTACTTTCAAACAATTCTAGTAATTCATGAATTATCTTTTATTATTATAATCATTTAACTATACATATACAATTATTCATTCCTATAGTACTTCAAAAGATTTATATACTATAATGTATAAGTACGTATTAATTTGATTTAAATGGGTAAATGAAATTCTTGGGTTTAATTGTGTTAAAATAATTCTTTAACACTTGTGAAATAAAAGAATCATTTTATTGAAATATAATAGTTTACAATTATTTATGTCTTTGTAAGTTAGTTTGTTGAAGTTTAATAAATTGTTTTTTTTTTTTTGTATAATTTAGTATTTATTTCGGCTTACAATTCTTTAAATTTTTCGTTTATAAACATTAATTACATTACAAATAAAATACATGAGTTAAAATTAAATTATTAACAAGGGAAAGTTACGAAAAAATTTTAAGTATTAGCAAATTGTAAAAAAAATTAAGCTAGCGTGAATAATACCGTTAGTGCGTCTGTTAATAATTCATAAGTTGTACCTACAATAATAAATGTATTGATAAAAAATGAATAAATTTATCCTAATTAATATCCATTTCATATTCATTCGAATGTTAATTTCATTCAAATTATAAATAACATAATTTAATATAAATTATTTTTATCAATAATATTTATAAATATTACAAATGGTTCTCGTCGAGACTTATCCATAATAAAACTGATTTTGTGATTTTGACAATTTTTTTTGTTTAATTGCCGCCAATGAAATATGATGCCAATAAAAAAGATTGAGCTAGTTTAAAAATCCATCGATTCCATCCTAAAAGCTTTTCCTTGGAACTTAGTTTTCATTTGTGGGCCGCAGTTGTTATCTTCGTCACTATTAATATCCTCGTCTTCTTCCGGAAAATCTCCAAGTCGATCGTGATAATCATCCAACTGAAAAAAGGACGATATTATCTAATCTCCTTTTACTATATCCCGTTGCTTATTAAGCTTAATTTAATTAACAAACTATATGTTTATAATTAATAACATTTGCCCATGTTGGATGAATTCCGTTGCTGAACTAATATTGTATAAAACAAAATTTATAATTCTGCAAATATTTTATAATACGAATCATGCTGTCATGAATCGTGCCGTTTTCCATGAGATGTTTCCAATGATTCAACATGCCAGCTATAATGATATGAATTTCCCCTTGTAAAATAAAATTTATAACATTACATAAGTGTTTATGTAATCAATTTCGAATTTTGTTTGAATCACTTCAATAATTAACTTTGGCTTTCGAGAGTTTATTTTGCCTGTTGTATTTATTATCTCACCTGCGCCTTTAAGTAACATTAACTACCTTTAAGAATTGAAGATGCATATCTTCAAGAATGAATGAACATATATGCAGGCAGCATCATATTCATTTACCAGTTTTCGCTTCATTGTTCAATGTTATTACTACATATTTATATACCTTGGCTCCACAATTTTTCACTTTAAAATAACATTTTCTTCATTCAATTATTAAAAAGTAATAGGTTACTATGCTGCAAAATGGGGATAATCGACTTCCATCCTTTGAAAGCATAGAATATTTTATGTCATAATTGCAAAAAAGCAAAGCATATTACTGCTAATATTATGGGAGTGGAGCAATTTCTCTCAGAAGAGAACAAAATAGTGCTTTTTGTATATGCGTGACATAAAATATTTCAATTATATACCCTAATTAAAATAAAGTATTAAAACATATAATAACGTGCAAAAACGTAAACAAACTTGTATATAGTATTCTGTTTGATATTTACGTATTTGTATGTTTTAATATGTATTTAAATTTTTTATACATCATTTTTAACAGGGTAATTATTATGACCTAAAATAAATCATGTGAAATGTCCCTTGTGAGTGTAATTTTAAAATTTTACTCGTTGTCGTGTTCTTTTTCTGTGAAATGATGAGAATAATTTCAAATGTTTCAGCAATTGACAAAATTATATATAACGAAACGTAAGAAACGTTCATGAAATAAGGAAAAAGAAACTACACGTCCAATGTTTTTGAGAATGCAAATGTAATTGAAGTTATGAATCTATAAGTTCTATAAAACAGTTGCATGTCATGAACACATAAATTTACATTACAGTGGACTCACATGTACAGCGTCTATGGAAAATATCTCATCTCTGTTACTGCTTTGATACAGGATGCATACCTAGGACTATAGATTTTTTAAAGTGAATATTTAGTACGACAATAATAATTCGCGGATCTACGGTATTTCAATAAAAATTATTTCAGAAAGCAGAGTTGAAGGCAAGAGCCGTAACGACAGAAGTTATTACTCTATAGCTGACCGTCCTGCTGCACAATTTTTACAACAAAAAAGTGAAAGGAAGTACTTTTTATTTTAGTTTAACGAGAAGAAACATGGTCAGTTTTAGATGGGAGAAGAAGAATTTCATTTTTTCCACCTAAATTAGTGATGTAACGATAGGAAATAGTATATTTTGCTACGAGGGAAGGAATGCAGTGAAGTTGCAACTTCACACTCATTGATACTGCTGAATTTCTTCCTATGTAGCAAACTATACTTTTCGTTACAAGTTCACATTAAGAAGTTCTGCTGCAGATAAATATAACGAGCGAAGCGAGTTAAGGCGGTTACTGAGGTG
Organism: Leptoteleia sp. ZL-2020; assembly: GCA_022817305.1. Lineage (NCBI taxonomy): Eukaryota > Metazoa > Arthropoda > Insecta > Hymenoptera > Scelionidae > Leptoteleia > Leptoteleia sp. ZL-2020. Next base: position 55,541 of record JABFPN010000024.1, on the reverse strand, counting down.
GGTTCCAGAGAGCAATTTTCTTTCCGGGTTTGAAATTGACTACTTTTTTCTCACTAAATAGAAATGAAAGACAGTACTTTTCGTGTACCCATTACGAAATAAGATTTAATGGAATATTTCGACCTTATAAAGTAAAAAAGGCACGTAGTGCTTTTTATTTCATAGTAACAGTATTTATGCTAAAAACATTTTCAGAATGTTAACAACATTCATATTAACCCTTTTTTTATATATAATAAACGTAGGTAATTATAAATTATGCCGGTAAAAATATATTTACGACATGCTACTTATTAAATCATCTTGATATATAAGAAAAGTTCTTTGTCGTAGTTGTAAAATTTTATGAAAAGGGTTGATATGAAAAAAATATTGTAAATAACTTTTCTCACTTACATCAACATCTCCTATCATTTCTTTAGTAGATACTGTTGTGTCTATTCGACGAATACTGCCTTGATGAATGTCAACGTCAAGTTTAACGCATTGGAACCGCCTTAAAAGAAATACTATAGGAATAGGTGCTATTCCGATTAGAATGATGGCTACTGCGATTGCAAGCACCCAATCTGGATAACTAGTATGTACAGTGGCACCCTGTAAAATGTTTTAAGTATAATGAATCCAAACGTATATGTATTGGAAGTATATGTAAAAAGTTATGTTTATTACTCTGATTAAAAAAATTAATATTCACGCTTACCAAACTTGCATTCCATGCGGAATAAGTAGGTTTTCTGAGGAACATAGATATAATACTAGAAAATAGAATACAAAACATTATAATTGGTGCTAGGAATCTCCACGTGAATTGCCAGTACCATCCCGGTCTGTATCCTGTCATTTCAGCAATGTCCGCCGTAAACCTATAAATAAAATAGTTATCATTAAGACGAAAAAATATTAAATAATTTTATAATACAATTTTGTAATAATTACTTTTCATGCCCATATATGAATATTACAGACAACATTTCCATGAGAGCTACCATTACAAGTCCAATTGTTCCCGCAAAACTATCGAACATTTCTAACCAATATTCTCCAGCACCAGTGCAAAATACCAGTCCAACACAGAAACAAATCAAGCATACAACACCTGAAACAAAGTAAATGATCATTTCATATCATTTCTCAATTTATTTCCTTTTTTAAATGTTTAATTATTAATTAAACAATAATTAAACTTTTGTGTCCTTACCAGTCATGTACTGCTTTTTTATCCTTTTAAACAGATCTATGTCAAAAATAACACATAACATGCCTTCTAGAATTCCAATCTGAGATCCTAATCCAAGTGCAAGTAACATCATAAAGAAGATACAAGCCCAAAATGGAGCTCCTGGCAATTCTACAATTGCTTGTGTAAAAACTATAAAAGCCAGACCAGTACCTTGTGCAGCCTGTAAATTCATAAACAAATCATATATAAACATATGTATTTTGCTTTTACATATTTGTAAAGATCAGTGTAATAATGAAGTTTACTTACACTATCTAACTGTTCGCTTAAACTACATTTGTCTAACGTAAAATTTCCCGCAGAAGCATTGAATTGAAAATTATTTACGATCTCCTCGTATTGCTCTTCGGTCGAATTAACACTTAAAAGTCCATTTTCAATGAGCAAGTTGCGGTTACTGGAAAAAAAAGAGAAGATAGTTACATAAAATACAAAAGCACGTGTCTTAATATTGTTATGATTGGGCTTTACCTAGCAAGGCACTTGTCAACGTTAGACATCGCCTTAAAACCGAGAATGGCGAAGACTACGACACTGGCATATATAGCAGTGAAGGCATTGCATATGCTTACAAGGATAACGTCTCGAACACAATTATTATTTGGAGTATTATAGCTCCCGAAAGCTATAAGTGATCCAAACGCTAGGCCAAAACTGTAGAAGACTTGTGTTGCGGCATCCAACCACACTGTAGGTTCCAAAAGTTTTTCCACCTAAAAAAACAGATAAGTTTAAGTAATATATTATACGCTAATAATTAACAGATTCACTTTAATGTAAACCTAAAAAAATGTATTTTAAAGCGATAAACATTTAATTTATTGCTTAAATTACCAGATTAAATTTCGGTATTATTAAATATATCAAAACAGAATTAGTATTATACTGATATGGTATATTACTTAACGAAGAAGTAAATGGTTTGAAATTAATACGCTACATGAATTTCGTGTGATAATCCCATTGAACCTTCAATATCTGTCACAAAACGGGTTATTCATGTATCGCTCATAAAAGGAGAAATAGTTATAACTGAGTATTATGACCTTATATGGGAACAAGTGCTAGGCACGTTATATTTTAATAATACCAAGCCATAAAAATAAACAAGACATCTCCAGAGTCGCTTGGTTGGGAAATTTTGCCATACTCGGCATACTTTTCAACCTAGGCTCATCCTATTCTCACTTATTCCGAAAGCTACAACTTCATTTGGTGAATTTTCATCTCAAAACGCTCCAAAAAGTCGAAAAATGCATCGCAGATTTAGAGAAAGTTCAGATGATTTAATCAATAAGTTGTGAAATTAAAATTGCGTGAAATCAAAAAACCATTGATTAATTTTTTTCCTTCTTTCACGGTATATTTAACGAGAGTTGTAATGTTCTTTTAATGTTCAAGTCAATACTGTTAAGTCTGATGCAAAATTGTTTCAACATGGTTAACAAGAATAAATATAGAAGGGTCTCAATAAGATGAATTGTACTTTTCAAAAGAACGCTGATAAATTTACAGGTCGTTCATTCTTAAAAAGTAAAGCTCAACGTGAAGTTTCAGTTATTTGCTTATGAAAAAAAAATTTTAAAGTCATCGTGCCCGTTGGCTACGCAACATTTATTCTAGTATAAGAATTCGGGTTTATCCCGAAAAGGCAGTGATGTTAGATTAAATATCATGACATATTAAAACTGCAGAATATAAAAACATATAAATTTTAAATGCTCTTGATATCCACCCTAACAACGTCCTGGAATTTTTAAATATTAGATTTTCATCAATTTAGAATTCTGTCAATCTGTATTTATGTTTAAGAGTGCAGAACTTCAAGTTAGAAATTCCTTACATTACTTCGATCATGTTTTATTATTCCAGTGCATTTATAATAATGGAGCAAATAAATCCCAAAGAAATCCTAAAATAATTATATCCCATTGAATTTTCAATACATGGAATATAAATATAATACCAATATAATATTATTTTTACGCTATATTAGTCGTAATATAATGTTTTGATTAGCAAAGTAGTTTGCATTAATAAGCATACACGCGCACCAATGTACAATTATTTGTTAGTATGCACTGAAAATAATATTGCCTGTGCATGACAAGATCCATCTTTTCTAGGCAATAAAAAGTTGCAACATACAAATAACCGAAGTATAGTAAAAGCAACAGCCTAAATTTTCCCCCAAGCAAGTTTCGTTTGTCGGAAACAATACTTTAACTGACAAACGTGTAAAATCTCCAATGCAATCTTAACATTGTCGATACAAAATTCCTACAAGAGTCTAGCACCACTAGATGCACCTATGTTATTATCATTGAGTCTTATGTGAAATTATGTGAAAAAATGTGAATTAACATTCACAAGAATTTATTTAAGCTGATCCAGATAAACCAGTTAAAATGAATCTAAAAGAAAAGTAAAACTAATAATGCAAAAGCCCACTTGTATTAAAATTAATAAAAATATTAATAGTATGTATTATTTGTTGCGCAAATTATTGCACAAAATTATTAAAGGTATACATAAGTAAGAATAATTTTCCTATTTAAAAAGTCATTCTCGAATCCCTATACTAAAAGGAGTTGTTATTATCCGATGACTACATTCACAAAAATAATGAATGTTTAATATTAAATTGGATTCTCTTAGATTATCTTCATTAACTTCCAAAGATAACACTGAAATAATCAATATAAAAATATTGTTCATTAGTAAAATATTTTTAACATATCCACACGTAAGGTTCTGAACAATTTAAAAAAAAACATGTTTGGCCTCGTAATTATTGATAAAATTAATCACGTAGAATTTTGTAGACTATCATCTATTTTCGAAATTCTTGGAATATAGGATATGTTAAAAATAACGTAAATCAATATTATATACTTTATATAAATTCAATGCTATATTATTTACTGTTAAAAAGTAAATAAGTAAACTTGAATCACTAAATTTTGATGAGTTAGTGATGCACTTTTTTTTGCAATGTAAACGTATAAAATATTGAAATATAACTAACTCAAATATTTACCGACTGCGGCGTTAAAATTGATTTTAATTTGGCCACTGTTCCATATTGCCCGTATTATTTTTTCAACATTTTCTATTATCCTGAGTAGCCTTCCGATGTTTTCTTTTATCATCCGATAGTTCATCTTGAATCTCCAATTACAAATCACTGTCCTCTTGTATTTACAGCATCTATAACTTAAACAGATAAATACGTTAATGTTTCAAAATAACTTTAATATTTTTCAAATATTTCACATATTTTCAAATATTAAAGTTATAGTATCAATGTGCACAAAAAAGCAATATTAATTGCTCCCCATAAAAAATAGTAACATCTACCAATCGTCTGCAATTTGTAACAGGAAACAGTTGAATACGCTTAGAATATATCTATTAAAAATATATCTGCCTAGAATATTGTTGGTTTTTAAAGGAAATATATCTAGCATCCTTTTAAAAGTCAACAAGTTGTCAAGTGTTTCTTATTACAAGGTCTGAATGTCTAGAAAATATTACTGTTCTTTATGGGTTTGCGAATTTAATTAACAAATAATTTATTACAATTATTTTAAACCTCATATTTAATGTTTATATTAACGTAATTAAAATTATTTCCCTCATTATTTATTGAAAAATTCTTAAATTTCTTTTTACAAGATGAAAGTATATAAAATATAAGTAATAAGAAAAACAGAACAGTTAGGTGCAAATTTTAAAATTATTAAAACAATCACTTTTTATATTTGTACCTCATATATACATTGAAGAAAAAATTAATAATATGACAGCGAGTCAGAAAGAAGTTTGGTAAGAAATCTGAAAAAGTCAAAAAATAAGTAAACTCTTATGAGAATCTTACCAAATTGCTTTCCCCGATTGTTTCCGTATTCTTAACAATATATGACAGTACAATTCTTAACACATTATTTTTTAATACACAACAAAAAGTATAGTTTAATAAGTTATATTAATTTGAATTACAACTCCATGCTTTAAAAAAATGCATGATTCCTCCACCATTATTTACCATCTTTACATACATATAAATTCAAACTATCAAGAAAAGTTGTTTTAAAATATATTTGAAATATTTTTTTAAAGCATTTCCATGGCCGACTCCAAATATATTTGTGTTATATTTCTCAAATATTAAAAAATATTAATCTCCTGAGAACGCATTGCAAATATTTCTGGAGGTGGATATCAGAATGATTCTTAGCTGTTCAAAATATTTATCAAATATACAGAAACTATTGTATGCTATTAGGGGTCATGACGATTCTAAGAAATTCAATCTTTTCATTATCATATCTATACTCATCATCTATTTTGCCGCCTAATTGATTGTGACTATAATAACAAATGAATATGTTCTTTGATAACAAAACAATTGATAGTGAGATTAGGTAATTAATGGGAATAAATTTATCGATGTAATCAAATTTGTTTGAAATTTAATTTTTCTTTTGAAAATAAAATGTCTTTAAATTTATTGAATTAAAATTCATATTATTAATTAAATTCCAATTATTTCATCTAATTATTTAATTATTTACTACTAAACATTTACTTACTATATGATAAACATAATGAATAAAGATATCCCCACAATATCGGAAAGAAACGAACATTTATATATCTATAGAAGATTCTACTTATATCGGAGATAATCTTCGAATATTTGTGGGATATTGCGATATCATGAAAAGATATTAATGTGGTATCAGAGCGATATTTTTTTCTATTAGGGCACTTCTATTCCAGCAGTCATCCAGAAGATATTCTCGGATGTCTTTCAAACTACTTCCAAATTTGATCGAGAGACTGTTTTCCTCGAGGATTTCTCTTTGACATTGATCATTCTTAATGTTATCAATACTATTTTGTTATTATGATGGTATAGGGGATGCGAAGTATTTCAAGTGTATTTAAAAAATGTGTAATCGCACCGAATTTTATTTCTTATTAAATAACTAAACCAAAAAATATTATAAAAAAAAGAAATATAAAACATCATAAGAAATACTTACGTTTAAAAATGAACGCAGCGTTAGTTAAGTAGGACCTACATGGAATCCTTCTGGTGGGGCTGTAGGGAGTGAAATTGTAAGGAACAGTACTGATGTGACGCGTGCTAGCCTTGTGTAGGATAAGATCGAGGGTTTCATAATATTAGTAATGTATCAGTATAGTCCATCTCATTATGTACAGATTCTACAGACCAGGAATCTATATAGGTCCTACTATATTCTAACTAATATACAGAATTTATATATATATGTATTTAATAATAATTAAAAAAACTTTCTTTTTAAAATAAATCGACTTAGAATTTTCAATTGTAATTTTATGAGGGAATTATAGATTGTTATTTTACATTTTATATACATATAAATGTGTTTAAATAGTTTGATTAATATTGAACGAAATTAGTTGATTTAATTCCTAGGTCATTTAATATTTTTACTTACCTTCACTGAAAAAAAAGCTTCAATATTATAGATAAGCCGCTTAGAATAAAAGTTAAAAAATTTATTTCTAGTGAAATAAGTTTAAAAATATAGTTGTACAAAAATTACTTTGAATTTTGGCTTTAAGAGAAATACATTTTTGGCTTTAAATCAGTTACATTTTTATACAATTGTATAAAATAATATCAGAGAATCAAACCATTAAAATCAATCGTTTTGATGATAATATTACAATTAAATTCAATATCAGTTAATAGTGCTTCGACATCCTCTTAATATTCCAAATTAGAATATTTAATTACTTTATCATTATTAATTTCAATATATTAAGAATGTATATTATTTTTCAACAAAAAAATTATATAAAGTTTAAAGTAATTATTCTACAATTAACTTTACCTGCAAAGATAACATACAGTTTTTACATCTAAGCGCCTTACTTAAAAAAATACTTTAACGTAATAAAATTGTTAATATAGGGACAACGAGAATGACTTATTAACTTGATAATATAAATGCACAGCCACCCTGTTATAGTTATAATAAAAAAAATTAGCTCGGTTAAAAATCGAAGTAGAAATGGATTATCTACGAAAAAGCTTGAAGCCTGGACGAAATTTGAAAAATTGTCACCAATCTAGAGGGTTAATACTTTGAGCAGTATATTCCCAGAATTCAAAGCAAAGTCTCCATTCCTATCAAAGGCAAGAACTTTTCCCACGATATTGCGGTGCGATGAGGTGTCTCAAAGCACAGAAAAGGGACTTCCACCGGGTAATAATTCTGATTCTCAAAGGTGGACCAAATATCTTTGAAACGATTAGTAATGCGATGCAGAAGGGTACCGTGTATAAGACCTTCACCGGAAATGGCAGGGGTCGAAAATCAACGAGACTAGTATACCAACAATAAAAGGTCTCTTTTTCACGGAGAAAAATAAAAGATGAAACATTGCAATGTATACCAAACTTGTAAATCAAACTTGGAATTCCAAAGTGGTTAAATTTATTTTGTCCATCGGTTGTAAAATTATTGATATTTGAAATTCGACCTCAGTGCCGTCAATTTTACGAAACCCGGTCACAACTTTGATAGTATTGCAATTTTTCATGTCTTATTTCCCTCCATGCGAGGAGGCTAAATTACCTATGGGGGAGAAAATCATATTGCGATGCAGCGTCTGGCTTGAATATTTAATAAATATGTATGGTCTTAAGGGAAGTACAAATTCAAATTAACATTAAAGATGTATCAGCTTTATGCGAAAAATATCAGTTTTCGATTAAACCCTGCAAAATATTTCATGATCACCAACCAATGATCAACAACGAATGATAAACAACGAAACAAGGTTTTCTTTCGTTTTTATAATATATTTATAAGTTAAATAAATAAAATTATATATAGTATTATATTAATATTATTAAATATATAATAATATATAATATATTTATTATAATATATATTTATAAGTAAAAGATCTTGAAATATTACATTCAGATCATAAAATTAAATATTATAATAATAATATCTTACATTAATAATGATGCTCTATGTATAAAAAAAACAACGACAGAGTGCCAAATAGTTATTCGGCATCAATATCATTTTAATTAAAGGTATAAAAATATTGAAGTTGACTAAATGCGATAAAAATTTGTCCAAACAGAAATTGTTCCTTGAAACTCCCAACGAAATCGAAACATTTAAAAAACGTTTCTTAAGTGTTTGTGAAATGTTTCTTAAACATTTATAGGGAAATTCAGAAAACGTTATATTGAGAAAAATATCTCCACTTAATTTGGGACAACTGTTTATAACGTGTGTTTTTTCTTTCGCTCGTCTTAAAGACGTAAAAAAATATTTTGCATAAATTTATATAATGATCATAATGTTAATAAAACTCTTAACATGTAAATGCACAAGTTACTACGGGCAACGTATAAAATATTCAATTAATAGGTCTTACTCTTATTAGATATAGAAATAAATATAAAATATATTAGATTAAGTTCTTACATTAAGTGATATAACTGGATCAGTCTAAATGGAACAAAGTTATATCCAGTAAGATATATGACTTTAATCAAGCAGTTTTTAACCGCCTTATATATTCGCTTCAGAATAATGTAAACACTACAGCTTAATTATGGCATAATTAAGAATTAAGTGTAAGAGATATATATTAAATTATTATTCAAATATCCAAACCTTTGGAGTATACATATGTACGAGTCCGGCGCCTGCGCCTTTAAGAGTGATGCTGCGAATAAAGAAAATGGTGAGAACCAGGTACGGGAACAGGGATGTAAAATAAACCACCTGCAAAGAAATAAAACGAAATGAGATTGCTAGTAAAAAATTTTTAAAATCGCGGTTAATATTTTTGCTTTTTACGATATTAGGCAAAAAGTGTTGAAAGACCAGAAGTAAGAAATGGAGCTACCTTTCCTGATGATTGTATCCCTTTCATCACAATGAAGAAGACAACTACCCAACTTAAAAGAAGACACATCACAATCCACCATTTGAGACCTTGACCATCATCAATGTTCGGGGCTGCATCTAACGTCGTGCGATACCAAAAATATGCAGTCTCCGAACTTTTGGCACATTCTTCTACTGGCTTATCATTTACGATTGGACACGAGGCCCAAGGCAACTGTTCCTGTTAGCATTTTGACAATACAATTAAAAAAAAGTGTTTACAGTTGAAAGCAATTTCTGTCACATTTTCATGCATTAACGTAACGTTTTAAATGATCTACAGTATATTTACAATACTTACTCCAAATTTAATCGTAACTGCCTGCACCACACATGGAAAGTAAAAAAACATTTATCAATAAAAAGAATAAATTGCAATTAAAGAATGTTGCAGAGAATGCTTACTTGTAAAGACTGAAACAAATAGTAGAAGCACCATGTAATGATGACATTATAATACAATGCGACGAAGAAGGTGACAATACATGATGCTATGCCTATACCGCCGAGCCAGGGATGTATCGTGTTCCAAACACCTAAAGAACCCTGTCGCATTTTTTGGCCTAAACCGAGTTCGATTAAGAACAATGGTATTCCTTCTAGGATTAGCATTATGAAAAATGGAATGAGAAATGCTCCTGAAACATAAAACAAGAACCAAGTCTTATTTATACATTGTTTAATATATATAAATATGTATTGGAAATTAATAAAAATCTACTAATTAATATTATTTTAAAGCTACGTAATTCGCACCGCTGATAAAAGTAACGTTAACAGAAACTGCATAATAATGTGCTTACTGATATTTTACGTAACTGTTACGTTACAGTAATTCTGTTTGAAATTGATGCAACTTACAATTTTGTATGTGGGACCACTAGTAAAAATCAAACATATATGGACATATCTGTTTTTTCTTCATTCATATATGACCATATGTGGTCGGTATATGGCAATAATTGATATAATATTCTAGCCATAATTGTTTTTAATAAGTTCCTCATATTGAAACCAATTATTACCACATATCAGCCATATATTGCCATATATGACCGTATATGAATTAAGAAATAACATATATGCTCATATATGGCAATGTATGTATTAAGAAAAAACATATATGTTTCATTTAAGTAACTTTTTGATATAATTACGAATTATATAAAATTTATACACAACGATAATATTCGAGTTACCAGGCTGAGACGTCACCGTTATGATCAATGCGGTTAACGATTTATAATCGTGTTCACATGATGTTTGTTGTTTATAGTTGCAATCTTTATGTATCATACTGTACGTTTAGTGTTTCTTCGAGCACAATGCAAAAGATTGTTCTTTATTATTTATGCCTGTTATGAATGCCACGTCAAAAATTGCATTAAATAAAGGAATTTATTGCAATTATTAAATTTATACTAAAAATGTATAAAGTTATAGTATTCGCTGTAAATTATTTAATCGAACAATATAGCGTTCGATTACACTACTAATCGAAGGAGATATCAATATGATATTCTATTAAAATTTGTTGCAGATAATCTTTTGAATATTTCTGGGATATCATATTATTATCATTATCGTTTGATATCCGAATAGGTGCACAACATTGATAAATACAACCAAATAATGAAATTCTAAGAACCTTTATAAGAATACGTATACGATATTGTATTGATTTATTTTCTTAAAGTGTAAAAAAAGGTAATTCATTGCACCGATTTTCACCTAAATTTGTTGCACTCAAGTTTACAATGGAGTTGTTATTTCCGGAAATAAGTACAGAGGCAAAGCGCCCAGATAACGTGCTTCAATGTAATCTAGTATAATTCTATAACTAATATATTCTAGTAAAATCTATGACCTATTATATTCTAGTAAAAGTAAAATATGTAACTTTCCCGGAAAGTGTGTGAAAGATATACATGAAATTAATACAATAAACCGAAATTAAGAATACAATAATAAGAACTTACTAATACTCAAACGATATGTGGTGACCTTTCGATTCAAAACACAATTAATAAAATGAAATTTAAGTTGCGTTTAAAAATTCCAATGATGCCATGATATAAATAACAAATTGCTTTAGAAGGACGGAGATTTTCCGTAAAAGGTTACATAATATCGGAGCAATTTCATTTGTTAGCGATACTTACACAATGCACCTTGCCAATAGGTATAGACATTACATTAATTAATTATTCTTTCATAATATAAACTTATATAATTCGTAATACTGTTAAACGCGATTTACTTTAACGCATGGAAATGTACTTGTTAAATGCATTCAACTGACGTCTCAAATGCGACACTCTTGATATAAAATTGAGCGATAAAAGATTTTACCTTGGCATTGCTAACAGTGCTCTGAATTTATTTAAAATCGACTTCGAGGATTAATCGTTAGAAAAATTTCATTTTACAATTATGTTTGCCATTTGAGTTTACCCATCGTTATGTAAAAGACGCGGTGTATATACTTTTTTCATGGATTAAACTATAATTAAAATTTAACATGAAGATGCGAGTTTAATTACTAAGCGAGTTGATTCTGTAATATTTGTATATATTTAAGTGAAGAAAGCTAAAGATGTTATACACATAACAACATTTATTTATCGTGTTCAATATCAGTTACTAAATAATTATAAACTCCATCATAACTTCAGTATTAAAATTGAAGTAACGATTGATTATATTAACCACCTTTTCTTATATCACAGTTATTTTTAAATTTTATTTATTATGATGCATGTATATAAAGAATTATTGAAGATATATTAACAGACTGAGACATAATTAATTATTTAGATATAAATATTATTAAACGTTTTACATATTCAAGTGTATAAATTTAAATAATATGTAAAAAAAGAAATTTATGTTTTTAACAGGAAGTCATTGGAGTTCAAAGTCAGAAAGTTTAATGGGGAAAAAGTATGTAGTATTAATTATTAGACTATTGAGTAATTTAGTAAAATCACAGAAAAAATCAAATGCACTAAATAAATTTGCAAATTCATTGATTATAAAAAATAACTGAATCAACAGTATTGTTCAAATATTATTATGAAAGTAATTTAAAGATCCTTCTGTATTATACGCTTGCATGTAATTACATAATATTATGTTACAGTGTATACTTAATACGTACTAACTTACAGCACTCTCAATTTCTCCTTTAAGTTTTACTGGGAGTCATAATTGAAAATCGACTAGTTCTAAGAATTCATAGATTTCGTAATAAGAAACACCTGAATGATATAAGTCTAATGTATCGATTTAATCGTTTTATTAAAAATGAATTCAAGTAGTATACTTGGATCATTTAAAATTAAAAATTATTAAAGAATATATAGCTTTCACATGCTATATAATAAATGCACCAATAAAAATGTTGCTTTACTATTAATCCTACATAGATTTGACGGCCCATTCGTAGATTATTCTCCTTATTTCAATGTAGAGTCTAAAGTTTCAGTTTTTAATGTTTCTAAGGCATCACAATTCCCCATTATTATTATTTTAGTTTTATCATTTATAATATTATAGATAATATTCACGACGAAAAATCTATTATCAATAACAATAATTCAGTATACACAGTATTACTTTCTTTCAAAAATAAAAAAAAGGCATTTTTTCATTAACAATATATATAACAACGAGTGATGAAATTTTTTTACTGAATGTAGTAAATCTTGCGCGCTTTTTTTTAACTTCCATGTTGAAAATTAGATCCGTTACGCCTACACAATGAAGTTTTACATGTACCGAAAAAAATTGAAGCAAGTATTGGTATAAATTACGACCGACCAAACAGAAATGTACAGTTTTCCACAAATCTCGTAATATTTGGGGGAAAATTGTGTACGAATAGAGTATAATGGAAACTACAAGCAACTAACATGAACTGAAAAAAATTAGTGAAGAAAAAACTTTTTTTATATTACAACCACCAATTTGAGCGCTATATTAGTGATGTTTTGCATTTTTTTAAATCAAATTTAACTTATTAATAATGAACTTGGACGTGTATTTATAATTTCATGTATTAATTAAAAACACTAATTCACTTGAGCAGTTCATAAGTATGCCACAGACACCCTAATGAAAGGATTAACAAATAAGTAATCTTAATTTATTAAGTGTTTACCTTATAAGAAAAAAAGGAGTAATTAAAAGGAATCGAGATGAGGAATCAAAGCTGTCGACGAGATAAAGATTTCTTATTCAAAATGTACAACGAAAAACAAAAATAAATTTTATTCTTTACAATAGTATTCGATAGTTTTGATTGTTTTCGATTCCAAATTTCTTGTAAGGTGATACACATCGTTCATAAATATTATTTTTAAAATGCACGAAGCAATTTATTCAAAATGAAGCATTAACATTTCATGTCTTATTCAAACAATTGCTTGGCTATAATGTATCGACGAAATATTGTACTATAGCGCAATTTATTTTCAAATTTATATTTTGATATTGAATCACATTGTTAACCGTAACGGGTCTCTCTCGCAGAAAATCGATCCGTGCGCTGTCCCCAACCTGTGGAAATTTCCATTCAGAATCCAAGATTCGTTCTACCCTACATATTTAGATACATATTAAAGTGTCACGTAACTATATGTTCATACATAAATTTGCTTTATGAATGTATATACATTATTACAATAAATGGGATAAAAAAGCTATATATGAAAATACGTTTATTTTCACAATTTCGATTCCTATTATCTTACGTTAATTTATTTGGAATTATATAAATATATATATCTTGCTAAAGATGTCTTTAAATTTGACATTTCTCTTATTTTACGTAAGCTGGCTGCATTTAAACGTATATTTACATGAGACCCAGTTTTCGCATTGCATTTATTTTTTAAATTAAATTTGAAATTTCGCGGCAATTGACGTAGGACGCTACTTTAGTCTCATCCCTTACACTGCGCGCGCATTCGCTCAAGGTGTAAGAAGGAACTTGAGTAAAACGAAAAAGCTTTTCAAATAACTAGGACAAAAATAACATATTTAATCGTATACTAACTTATTTTCATTTATAGTAATATAGATCTAGATAAATAAAAAGTGAATTTGCAATTATCTATTACTGTAGTTTTAAAGTGAAATATCAATAATTAATTTCAATTTTATCAATATTAATTTTTAATGTAAACTAAAACATATATAAATATTAATTAAGATTAATTAAATGTATAACTCTAAATGTTTATTAAATATTGATATTAAAGTTTCATTTGTAGAGTCCTTGAATTTGTAAAATCTTGTAAATTTCATCGTCGTTTACAAACAGATGTTTTTTACATATACATATTATGATTTCATTAGGAAATAATTATTCACGTCAAACTTTTTTAAAGTTAGTATTTAAAAAAACAAATATGCAAGGATTAGTTGATATAATTCACCTTGATTCCGACCAGCAGTTTTGTTTAATCGATAAAATGCCCTTTCAATGCAGTAACAATGTGCTGCAAATCTGTACATTAAATCTGTTCAATTAGTTAAATTTTGATCTTTCAGAAGAATTATTATCGTAAAAGTATTTTACATTTGCCTTTAACGTTAATATTAATAGAAAATTGTTGCTTAATCCTGGAATACTAAAATTATATTTTCAATTATACATGCTGAAAATTTAGTATACAATTTTTTACGCTTTAAATTCGTAAAGTAATCTTGCAACCTTAATAAAAAATAAATTATAACTTTCAATTTAGATGTTAAAAATTACATGGTTATAAATCATTATAGATATTAAAAAGGTAAAATGACGTGCATGTCGTCAAAATACAATAAATTAAAATTATTTTTGAAAAAATTATAACTATATTTATAGTATATTTCGCTCAATGTACGTAAATTTATTAACTTTACCTCGTAAAAATTTTACTAAAATGTTTTCGATAAAATTAATATATAATTAAAACATTGTTAAAGTTTATTAATGAATGTTTTTCTTTTTCATTTTGGAATAGTTTACGAAATAATTTGCGAAAATTGAACAATTATTACCTATTAAAATGAAGCATTAAAATTGATGAAAAACATTTGTAATGGCTAATTGCATTATTGTTATAGTTGGGACATTATAATAAAATTTCTTGTGGCATGTTAAAGATAATTGAAATTCAAATTTAAGACATATTTTATGATAAGTAATGAATCATAAAGACTATTTTAGTTTCCAAAATTTAGCAATTTAATTATAGTTTATTCATATCAGAGTATTCTAATAGTAATCCTTAATTATTTTTAGTGGTTACATATCTTACAATATTCTTGTTAAAAAATGTATTATGTTCTTTATATCAGTTCATTATATTACTATTTAGAAAATCATTTTTACATTCTTTTCTATAACCGGAAAGGCCATTAATGGATTCTAAAACCCAATTATAAAATTAAATTGATTTTTTTCATGTAGACCTTGAAATGTGCAATTACAGTAAAACTGGTTAAAAACTTATGAAATTCTCCCTGGTAATTGTTTTGAAAAAAAAGTAAATAAATAAAAGCCAATTCTATATATTTACATATCCTAAAATACTTTTTATGTATTTCAGATGTGACCAACTAAAACAACAGTAAAATAGTCTCCTTCCTGAAAATACTTTTTAATGTAAGATTTACGACCAATGCATGAAAAAACCAATAATGTTTATTATATAATAATATATAAAATTCTTTAAAATTTGTACGAGAAAAAAAAATGATAAGTCATAAATGTCATAAATCTTTAATAATAAATTTCATCCATGAACAACTTAAATAAGATAATGTATTATTAAATATAATTTTACATATAACTTTTCTTGGTGTGATCATCTTGAATATGAAGTTAAATTAAATTTACTTAATAACTATTAGGTTATATAAATAACTGATTCTTATAGATTCTATAAACAAATTTAATACCCCTTTAAATTATAGATATTAAAAACATTATTAACGTAAAATATTTTTTTCGACAGTTATATCATTTAAGCATAACAAAAATCCAATTATGCAGGGTCATAATGTGGTAATAGCACATTTTATATCATTATTTTTCTTTGTAATTTCTATTAAAAATGCTTACGATTCTACGTCTTCATTAAAAATTTTATTAATTTTATAAATTATCTTTCTTATAATTACAACTGACATATTGCTTACACTTAATCAAAATAATAAATTAATTTAACAATTAAAAAAAGATAATAAAATAACTAGTTATGTCGTAAACAGGAATGTTTACATTAAAAGAAGAACCATTGAATAAAAACAGATTTTGCATTATTAAAGTACAATTTACACATCTATGTTTTATATGTAATTAACTTATTCTCGAGGGTGCATCTCTGAAAGCGCTTCTATATTGCACGATCTACAAATTATACTCACAGATTCAATGTTCATATTACAAATTTTGTATTGCAAAAGCACACCCAAGGTATAATAAAATAAATCTTAACTTGAATGCACTATTAATTAACCTTTGAATGACAAAGTAATTACACTAAGAACAAAAAAAAGATTTTGCTACAATATTAGTTAACCAACTATTTTAGTTTTGTTTTTGAAATGTTGCATTTAATTGATAATTTCGGTTAACTATATGATTTAGCTATACAATTTTATAAAGATTATAATATTTGTTAACAACATTTGAGTGCAGTAGGGAATTGAGTGACATTTGGTATTTTCAAGTTATATGTTACACCTACAATTTCAGTGCAATTCCCACATTGTGGGTGTACTACTTAAGTTGAGGGTATGGAATGATATTCAATTCCATCATTAATATCATCTTAATAGTAATACTGAACTTTCGAGCCAATCACCGCGTGAGAGTAGCACTTTGTTAATTATTTTGAGCATGGTATTGCAACTTAACGTTGTTCTATTTTTAAATATATATACATATATTTAAATAAAGCTAATTATTCATTATTCTATTAATTACTCCATTTCGTATCTATAATTATTATATAGTTAATATTTTTTTTATTAAGAAATGCCTTGTTAAACAAACATATATAATCTCAACAAAGTGTATGTATAATTCATTGGGAGAATGAGTGAAGGATAAAAGAATTGAATTATTAATTTGAACGATGCACTCTAATTTAAGGTAATTCCATAGTCACGGTCGAACTTCAGAGTAAACAAATCTGACGCGCGCGTCATTTCTCGCTGATGTTCTTAATGAAATCAAATATATTAACATACAATAATACGTCAACGATTCTGTAAGACTTTTATGACGTTTTTCATTTACGAACTCAGAGTTAAGTTATTTTGAGCCTTCTAACTGGAACAAGTACTTGTATTTTGAAAACAAATTTTCTCTTTTTCAAATTAAAACTCCTTTTCCATTTAGGAAACATATAATATTTATAATTTTTTTTTTAAATTTCTTAAATATCATTGAAACTTCTTGAAATACATTTAATATTATGAAGACTTTATACAACTTCCATATATTCACATTACAAATGCAAGAATATCATATTTCAAAAATACGTAAAATATCAGAATATCCGCAGAATTATGTCACGATCAATCACTATTTACACACTTTTGTAATTCATTATTTTAGTGTACAAAGAATTTACGGAAAACCGTAACAGACGAAGAATGTCTTCCGGTTGACAATATCAAAACAGATGAAAACGAAAGAATGTTTCTAAATATAGTATGCATATTTCTTTTTAATTGATGACGACAGTTGAAAATTGGTCATTCAAAAGGGGGCCAAACGTTATGTATTGAGTACTACGTAGCATTGCTAAAATTCAATTTTTTTGTTGTTTTTTTGGCACTTAGCCCTTTTTGAAATTTCAATTCTCGCGTTGTTTTTGACTACTTAAAAATAAAGCTATTTCTAAATGTCAAAAATTCGTTTATCGCTGCATTGGATATTTGAAATTAAAAATACAAATGATTCTTGTGTTTGTCTAAAACTTCTTGTAGTTAAAAATAAAGTCAGAACCCTGCGGTGTAACGTGTCAAGATTCCCACATTAAAAGATATAAGTTAAAATCTTCTTGAAATATCCGAACGAGATTTATATATCCTGTTTTTAGACATTTACTTGCAAACAATTTTTCAAGATGAATCACACCGGAATGCTTAGTATTAAAAGTTTCATAAAAAATTGTTTACATTGGTACTAACTTAAATATTAAATTTCAAATTAAATTGTTTAAACTTTCAGACGTTTAACTTTTAAAATGCTTCGACAATTACATTAATTTATAATATAGTAGTGTAAATATACCAGCTAAACAATATAAAATGTGAAAAATTATCTGTTAATTTATAGACTGAGGGGGTTCTTTCCGTCTTCCATTGTTCAATTTTAATAGACGTCAGTGAAGCCCTTTCCCCTTAATAATTAACATATTCCCTATATAATCTGTTAGTTTATTATTTTAACTAAATAAATAGTCTGAGTTGTTACATTCTGCCGTAAAATATTGGAGTAAACTCGAAAAATTGATTGAATTAAAAAATGAAAAACATTTCGGAATATTGCAGGAAAATTTATTATACACCAATTATTTAACCGAATGCTTGACCTGGCCGACAAGTGAGGTCAAAAATAAATTATTGAAAAATACGCAACTATATAACAACATAACTGAAAGATTTGTTTAAATTTAAAGAACCAACTTTTTACTAATGTTACATTAGTGCTATAATTAAGCTTTAAATTTAAATAATGATTAATGTATCCAATTAATAACAATATATTATAATTAATATTAACAAAAAAAAAATAAATAAAATAAACATCAAACAAAATGTCGAATTTTTTCAGGTTTTTCTTCTGATATCATTACTATCGCAAACTTATATAGTTTAACTGCTGGATGAGTATTATAGAAGACTAAGCTTTTAGAGTATATATCGATTTGTATTGCCTTGCCGTAACACAGTTATAGCATCCACTCTCCTGTACATCAATTAACATATTTCAAAAATTGTGCTTAAAATAAACACTTGAATAGTAACGGAATAAATATATAACCAATGTATATGCGCACACAATTCTATAGTTCATCCGAACGTTTTATTATTTTTCCATATTTCAAAAGTAATTTCAAAATGTTAAAAACCTATAATTTATTTTACCCTTTTAAAAATTAGTTTCACAATTTCCCACATAATTGCAATTGCATTACCTACGGTAATAAAAATATAACAAGCTAATTAAATAAAGCTACAAATAAAACATTTCAACGACATGAAATCATAATTATTTTTACCCATCCCAAACGCGGGGTGTTCCAATTAATAATTGAAAAAGTAAAAATCAATATCGGAACACGAATCGGGAGTGAACGAAAAATCGAATGGCTTTTTCGTTTACTAACGTTCCCCGTTCGGGTTCGTCTCCTTGACGGTAAATAACAATGACTGGTAAGAACAAACGCGTCATACACTAAGAAAAAAGTTGTATTTAAAATGACCATACCTTCTGGCGTTGAAAGGTATAATATTGTCTACATTGTCTGCTATTTCACCATATCATTCCAGTAAAATTTTATGCATGATGCAGTAAAAATGTATATTCAGTATAGTAATAATTACCATGAATCGTGGCAACTTTACAAGGTCATATAAACAATTTTACTATACCATATATAAAATATTATTATGTTGGTATAGTAATTGTATAAACATACAGACGATATCCCTTCAACCTCAGAAGATATAGTAATTTTTATTATAACTTTTTGTGTAGATAATTATATCAATAAACAACTAACCTCCTCCATTTTGTTGGCAGAAATAGGGAAACCTCCATATATTGCCGAGTCCCACGCTGTAGCCGATGATGCTGAGAAAGAATTGCATCTTGCCGCTCCATTCCGCCCGATTTTGTTCTTTGGGATCTTGGGAGATAACGCCGGCGGTTTGATTATTGGGAACGGCAATAGTGACGTTGGGAGCGTTGGGACCCCTGTTAGGGCGGTCCTCGTTCAAAGGTGCCAACTCGTGCCCATTCCTAGGAACCTCCGACTTAAGGTAGGTGTAAGGTGACGGTCAGGTTCAAAACATTTCATCATTAAATAATTTTATCGTATCAAATAATTGAGTAAAAAAAAATTAACGCTGGCTTATTTCCGCCTTAAAAGCTGATTCTTTTGTCAACAAAAAATTATATTATATATATAAATGTCTTTAATTAATTAATAGACTGACACAATTTCTTACTAAATTATACTTTATGAGCCAATTAAAATGATAAATATATTCCATATCACAATCTGAATCTAGCACGTCGTCAAATTCGTGCTATGTTGCTAATGTTTACAAACGACGTGAAAATCTACCGAGTTTTAATCGTTGATATCTCGCATACTGTGCCAGTAAAGGATATTTTTGTTCATTTCGTAATGTTTTGAACATCAACAAGTACGTATAAACCAAATTTCGTTAATCCCATTTTTAAGTTACTTGTAAAAACGTTTACTCAAAAGGAAGAGTGTTGTCCTACACTTTGCACATAATTAGATGCAAATTGAAATAAAAATTCATCCAAATTTCGTCAAATCAAAGAGCGAGCGTTAAATGAACATTGTCGAGCAATACCATCAAATTTGTGACATTTTTGAGTTGACCTTGCACCTACCTTAATCACCATTCTCTCGAGCGACCCAAATCAAGCCTCGCAATGTCGAAGACAAATTTTTTGTACGCGCGTTCGAGTGCCTCGGTTAACCCACCCCTGGATACCCCCCTTGCCCCGCGAACCACGGCAACCACCAAATAGCAATAAAATCGTATTTGTCCGGTTAAAGACAAATCATTAATTAAACGACGTTCATTCACGAGCGTTCGGCGCGGCGAGCCATTCCTCAACGGTGCCTTATTTCAAACAACGATCAATAAAAATAATCGAAGCGAATTCGATGTTCCTCGGTTGGACACGCTCTAGGCAATATTTGCGGGAAGAATTCGAGAAGGTCGAGCTTTGTAGGCGCACACGTGAAGCGGAATATTTCACGTGACCGCGGTGATAACAGATTTCTGCGTATCGCGGGGAGTTCCCTTTATCTGTGCCAAAGGCGAAACTGGTGCGCCGCAGGCGCCTTCAATTGCGATCCCGATTGAATCTCCAAAATAAATTGCCGCGATTTCCGTATTCGACAGACTATTGGTTGATGTTTGAAATAAACCCTAGTTGGACACCACCACCGGTTACTCCTCGGTCATCATTTGATATTCTTCGTGGCGAGGTGTCGCGCTCGCGACCATGCGAAAATAACGTCGCGTCGGTGCGTCGTGGTCGTTCCGGATAACGGCAGAACCGCGCAAACATTCGCGATCAATCCGCGCCGCGTTACTCGTACCGGCCTATTACTTGAATTTGATACATTTAAGATTCTGCAGACTGGTGTTGTACTCGGTGTGGATGTCAATTGGCGCGCCGGATTTCGGACCCATGTATACGAGATTCGGCTTGATCGCCCTCACGGCAAACACGTCCCACCTCGTCTCGCCGCGGAATCGCACTTTTTTATTCTCTTCTCGTATTTTTCTTTTCCCTCGTGCTTGCGCGCGACCAAAGTCGTGACGCGTTTTACTCGAAAGCCAACATCTAACTGGATAGAGGAAGAACGAGGTTACTGAAATAGTCGTCGCTGCCGCTATTCTCCCCATTGGCTAGGAGCACGCGCATTCGTTGTCAATTACTGCTGGCTGGCCGAGTCGTCTTGCGAACGAACCCCCTTTGCGTTGCGGTGCGCCGGTCTGACGTTGCGTGCACCCAACTCCGACACGGCCACCAATCTTCGCGTTAACTTTCGACTGCAACCTTAATACGTATTATCTTTCTTGTTGATATTGTTATCTAACGTTGCCTCTACTTTAATTGTTACTTTGGCATAGAGGGTCTGCTTTTTTGTCCTACTCCAACAATTCATCCCCGATTATTATTCATACGTTTGCGTATTCTTTATCGATGTTTTGTTTCTCTTTTTGACAAATCAATCGACACTTTGCTAATCAGCTTTTATTCATGATTTTCAGCTTTATTCATGATTTTCTTTTGAAATTACCCCTCGAGTGTTTATATTTTTCATCGTTACTTTTATTCATGAGAAAGTTTATACAAAAGAATTATAAACATTGTAATAAATCGGGAATTCTGTTTAACATTATTGCACACTTCATATTTTAATTAAATCTTATTAAATGTTTAGTTGCAAGTCAAATAATTTAGACAATGCACTGTTTAAATAAATTCTTAAACCAAACGTCAAAGGTCAAACCAATACTTCTTGATTTTAATTAATTTATTATCGATTGATCATAAAAATGATAGATTATTGTGAAGAAGAGATTATTTTATTTCATTACATTAAATTAATGTTTAATTATTAATTGATTTGTCATTGCCGGAACCCTTAACTGCGGTAGCACTCGATATATATGTATATTTTTTGTACTTTTGTACTTTATTAAATTATACATGTGTAAAAAAGGATAAAATATATTTATTTACTCACTGTCTGGTTCATTACTGAATCATTTCTTTACTACGACATCTTAACACGATGACACTACGAGACGACAGTACTACAATACGACAGCACTGTGACACAATGGTTTTACAATTCCTAATGACAAAAGTTGTTCAAAATATTTTAGAAATATTGTCTAAAAATATTACCCCATCAGACTTCAAAAATATTTGTAATATATTTATCGATTATTAAAAGATATATAATAATATTAAAAAATATTGAATAACAAATTATTATTAAATATAAATCTCCTAAGAATTCACTGCAAATATTTCTAGAGTCGAACATTAGAATATTTCGTAAGAGAATACTCACACGAAGCGAAATTCTCTTGCATGTTTTTCACTAGTGTGTAAATTCTTGATGCCTTTAATACATTACAATTAATAAGGGAAAAATTGAGGAACAAAACAATAGGCTTTCATATTTTCCTAAGTAACCGGACAGTTACTTCCTAAGTTGATAAATATCAAAAGATTATTTCAACAATATGTTTTATTTAAAACAACTTATTTCGTATTATATAAACAAAAACTATCTTTTTAAACTTAAATATATATATATATTATAGAACATCTGTTTAAGAATCTCACTTGTTCACTTTTTTTTAAAAAATAATTTTCGTTGCTTTCCTTTAGAAACAGATTTACTTGAGCCAGAATCTTGAATATCTTTCAATTTATTGTGTAGTGCATCATATAGCAGTTTCGAATCGTTCTTGTTTCCCAAAAGTTCTGTTATCTCACCCTAAAAAATAGTATGTATTAATATGTTATATTAATACAAGGGAAAAAGAGACAATCCAGAGTACGGATTATCATTCAAAAAGGTCGAAATACATTGTCCACAAATGCTTACCTGAGTCATAGTTATTAGATGGTCTAAAGAAATTCCTTTATTTAAAATACTTCGCAAATTTTTAGAATGAACACCAGGTAATTTTATTATAAAATCTTGGATATTACAGTTATATTTTTCACTTGTAACCTTTTTGTCATCTGATTCTCCAGATGCTCCTATCTGTGCACATACAGCACCGTCTGGTTGTGGCCTTCCATGCTTAACATTTTTAACATGTAACGTATTATTTCAAATTCAATCATTTTTTTGCGTTAAATTTTAAGAATCGAAAAAATTTTTCTTTTTCTACTTTACACTAGCAGAACAGAATGTCTTCAAAATATTGACAAATTATTCTAACTAAAATGATATTGATCAAACACTTAACTTAAAAGTATTATAAATATTAAATCGATTTTTCGATTACAATAAGTGGATTCTACTCACAAATAATAAAAGCTTATAAATATATATAAATAAGAATTACCTTCAGTTCTTCGAACAGTTGTGCAGTTGCACTTGGACTGGGTGACCACACTATCCTTAACTTAGGAAAATGCATCGTCAGTAGTTGTAATTTTGCCGTAACATCTATGTTCTTCATATCTTTACTGATATAATAATTACCCTGCAATTAGTAAAATTCGCATTAAAATATACATAATATTAAACGGTTGTACTAAGGAGTTAAATAAAATTATTTTTATTTATTTCCAATAAAGATAGAAATGTTTATCTCATTTAAAACTTTAATACAATTGACCAGTTTAACTTGGAACAACTAATTTTTGTTTGGTATCTGATAATTTGTAACTAAGTTTAAATACGTTTGTCATGCTGATAATTTAATAAATCTAATTTATATAAGACATCATCAATCAAGCTATTGCAGTTTTTTTATTACAAACAATACTTGAAGATTTGAAAAGATTACACATATCTGAACATAAAAAATACCTGTAAACTGAATGGCTTGTTTTCATCAAATTCAATAAGTAAAATAGGTTTAGCGTAATATCGAGTCATAGCAACTGCTTGATTATAAAGTCTGCCAGAATTTAATGATCCGATTAAATCAGAAATACTTTTGCGTTCTACGCAAATGTCGGGAGTTAAAATGTAGTCCCCTATCTGAAAATAAAAAATAATAATGATTATTAAATTAATATTGAAAGAATTTATATATTTTTTTATCTACTGTACGAAACTTTGTTAATAATTACCAAACAATCTATCCAATATTCGTATAATAAATAATTGAATGTAATACTTACAGTTATTGTAATTGGTTCAATGTCTATACCACGTTTATGTAATAACGATGGCAATTCACTTCGAAATTCTCTCATATCAACAATAACTTTAGGCTTTCCAATTTCTTGTAAATCACCTTTTCGAGTATTTGTTGAATCATCCAATGTTTCACTATGTAATTCAATATCAGTTTTTCCATCTTGTTCCACAGGAATAACCATTGTCTAAAAATAAGTATTTATATAAAGCAATAAAAGTTATTATTCTCAAAAAAGTGAAGAGTACAGTTCGAATAAAACATACTCAGAATTGTAAGTAGCAAGCAATGAATAAAAAGCAATACGATATATTTTACAACATACTAAAAATTGTTTGCATTTTTAGATTTTTTGTAGTATCAAAAGCTAAATTATTACCGATTTTTTGTTAATCAATAAATCAAAAGCTTCTTTTTCTCGGCGTAGAGAAGTTAAATAGGCTTGTTCCTCGACGGAACCTCCGTACACTAGAAAGTATATTTTCATCGTTAGGGACGGATTGTTATTTTGGAAAACCTTAAACATAAATTGAAATGTGTTACTTAACATGATTAATATTATTCTAATTGGATTTATAAAGAATAATCACATTAATATTTATTATTAATCGGCATTATTAACTTTACAATTTCATTTCCCTATTGATTATAATAAATCTTATTTTAAATTAAATATTTAAGAAATTACCTCAAGTTGCCTCACAGCAGAAATATCAGCAACATACATAATTATATATTTAGGTCTTAATTCGTTTAAAGTTTGTTGTAAAGACATTGGATTTCCATTTTTCTTCAACGACTGAATAACCAGTATTGGATCACAAGTTAAAATTGTTGTTAAATCCATATTTTCCATCTATTTTCAAATAAGTTTGATTTAATAGAAGTAAAACATTAAAATGTACTGTACTTTGTGTATATGCAATTTTATACAGCATTTTATAAAGCAAATTATAAAGTAGGATATTTTATATATAAATCATACATTAAAAATAGATATTATAAATCATATAATACCTGAGAGCAATCTTCAAAGTAATTTTGATACATAGGATATGATTCATCTACATCATCACTTTCATTAGCTACAGCTTGAGAAAGTGTTAAAATATAACTTTCCTGTTCACTTTCAATTTCATTTGAAGTATTCTCTTCTTCGAAAGAATCTGATTTTTGAATATCTGTATTAGACTTATCATTACTGAAATCGAATTAACAACTTTAAATAAATAAAAAAATATAAAAATTAAATAATCTCATTTACATTAAAAATGATTTATTTTTTTTAAATAAATTTGAATTATTATTGTTTCTTATTTATATAAACAAAAAACTTACCTCGAATCTTTTACCTTATTTTGAATTGCATTATTACTTAGTCTTTTTGAAACCTCATTTAATAAATAATTTTTGCTACCAACTGTTAATACATTTCTTAATTGACTGCACGTAGTACTATCTTGTGTTAATATCAGAATTTTTTTTACTCGTTCAGGATTCTCGTCCCTACTGAAATTTCGATAAATTTCCATCAAAATTTCAGACAAAGCTGTCCACTTAGGGTTTGGTTCTGGACTAATTTCTATGGAATGTAAAATATGTTGTATTAATGTACAATAACATCCAATAACACGTGACCTGAAAGAATATTGTCTTACAGGTAATTCACTTAATAATAAATAATGTAATTATGACTTACCATTATTATCATCATAAATTCTAGATCTGGCATATTTAAAGATATCTTCTACTACATCCAACATCATCCAACCGCTACTTTTCAAAGCATACTCCACAGTGCGTAAACTATTCAATTTCGTGTAAAATAACACTGCATTTTGATCTGTTAAACTCCTATTAACAAATAATTACGTTAATATAAAATTTAAAATACTTTTATACTCTAGTTATTATTTTAATATAAATAAAAAACTGATTTAAACACAGCCCATTTTAATGATTACCTACATTAAGATGTAACGAAGCGTTTTCATGTCTGCAATAATCTGTTTTGTTTTAAAACTTAGTTGATCCCACATTGGATCTAATTGATGTTGCAATTGTTTATGGAACTTTTTTGCAACAACATTTTCTACAGTTACTTCTTCCAAATCAAGCTAAAAATTTTATTTAATTAATGCATATATTAAATACTTACAAATTAATATATATTAAACAGAATCTGTTTTAATAAACTTACACCTTTATTTATTCTTTTTAAATCCTTCACAAGAACGTTGATGACATCCAATAATGCTGTTTGGATTTTTATCATTTTTGGTGTCAATTTTGCATGTAACTCTATGACCTCAGGCTGATATAAAATTTATTATTGAATAGTATTATTTAATATTACAAAAATCAAAATATATTCTAATGAATGTAAACACAAAATGACAATTGTGCTTGAAACAAAACAAAATAATTAGAATGAACCATTTGGTATTTGTATACCAACATTTTTGAATTTGAAAAAGTAAAATAATAAGCTAACTTACTTTATATTGACATAAACTATTTTTGACAGTCGAATGAAATCGTGGCCATAAATATAATTTAGTAACAAATAAAGTTTTCATAACTCTTTCCACTTGTGAAAATCCTGACATGAAAGCTAAAGCAGAATTGCTAAAAGCTTTAATAAAGCCTGTCTGAAATGTTAATTGAATTATTAATTGCAGTAAAAACCATTATAAGAAATAGTTAATAAAAATTAAGAAATGTAAGCTTTTTATACAACTGTACCTTATTATTTTGTCTATATAATCGAAGGGCAAAAGCTTCTTGATAAGAATTAAGTATATTATGGGCTCTATAAACTAATATTCCTGTAACTAAATTCAAAGGTACTCTTTTCTTTAATAAATCAACAACTAAGATTCTGCCAGATACAAAAAAAACTCCTCCATCTAAATATGTTGAATTCCTAAATAAGAAAAATTAATTGTTATAATAATTATAATTAATTGATATAATAATTATCTGAATACATCATAAAAAATATTTTTTATTATGATTATATAAATCGAAACAAATATAGTATTTACCTGTCTTCTGATAAGTATTGAGCATTTATGACTTTTGGTAATTTAGTTACAGATTCTTTTACTAAATTTTCCATGAAATATTGTTCGTCTGCATCGTTTGTTCCTAATACGATAACTAAATTTCCAGGATCACAGTAGACTTTTAACATATTAAGAAATACAGTTTCCAAACTTAAACCCCTATATAATTTTATAAAAAATACTGTAATTAGTTGCAAATTGATAATGTCAGTTACATTATTAAAGTGTATTAATTTCAAATATTATTTAATGGCAAAATACTGCTAATTACTTTGAACTTTACAAAGTTGAAAGCAAAAGAGTAAATGGAAGAAAATAATATTAAAACTTATAAAAATAGTGTTAAAACTTTCAAAATAGTGTTAAAAATTATATGAAAATCTTACTTACTTTGCACAAATTATTAAACCATCGTCTTGTAATATTTCTAAAAACATTTGATTTTCATATTCCAACATGATTACCAATATTTTGTCGAAGTATTTAAAGCAAAATTTCAGTTAAGCAAACATTATAGATTCACATTCATTGATGCTTATATTTATTAGCAATTAGGTGTTTCACATCTAAGTTCAGATTCCTGTAAATAAAGAATAAAACATAGTACATGTTAGTATTTTAACAATTTAACATGTAATAAATGTAATCAAGTTTCTTTATTGTTAATATTACAATTACATTATATTACATCGTATAATTTTTACATATAATTATATTATATTACTCATAATGATTTCAAGTAATTAAATACAATTGAAAGTACATATAATAAATACTTTATGCATATAATATATACTAATAAACAATGAAATGAAACATAAGGTTATATCGAGCATATACATAATTTACATTATATATAAATACCTTGAATGTAATCAATGTAAAGAAAAATAAAATAACATATAATGAAAAAGAAATTAACCTTGTTTATGATTACAATCATATATGATACATAAAATAAGTGTATTTTATTTTTTATTTGTTGTATTTCTCAATATATGTTATAATTAAATTTATATTATATTTTATAGTATTTTTGTTTTATACCAAGTTTTACAAACAATCTCTTCTAAATAACGTAATAATACAACAAATTTTTCTATTTAAATTGCAGCTCTTGTTATATCCCAACGGCGTATTCTTTATGTTCCAAAGCATTACGAATGCAATATATTTCTTTCTATCTATTTTCTAATGAAAAGAAAGGACAGTGATACATTGAGCCCATTGAGCTAACAGGTTACAGCTGTTATTTTTACAGTCAACTTCAAGCAGTATGTATCACCTCAGAATGGTGGAGAAATGTCAACTTCGTAAGCACAATTGTTATTAAATAAAACGCCATTGTTTAAGTAGAAATGTTAACCTTTGTGATCAAATTATAAGAACATCAACAATATAACATATATATTGTTTAGTAATAGTTCAAACAACATACATATATAAATGTACGCGAGCGCATACATTTCTACAGCAATTTAATATTATTTTGATTTTTTTTCAAAGTGTATGTAAACATCTCATGGTCAATGGTGCGAAGAGAAGTGATTTTAGTAAAGTAAAAAAGCTTCTGGGCAATATTTTATGGTATTATTTAAATTGAACATCAAATTTTATCTTGATATTAAAAAGAAGAAAAGTGTCTTTAATAAAATGTAGTGAAGTATATACATCTAGAAAGTAATACCCTTTAGAAAAAGAACAATTAAAACAGCAGGAGTTACTTTGTATACTTAATAATTACTTATACATATTACAATAAAAACATTTGAATTGATAAATAATTATTTATAATAACAATGGGTAAAACAACAAGAGTAGTTATATGTGGTATGAAAGGAGTGGGGAAAACTCGACTTTTGGAACAATTGATATATGGAAATGTACAAAATTTGGTGAGTAAAAAGATTGTATATAAATATAAAAGCAAAGTTAAATTAAGGTTATAATGGAAACAAAAAGACTATAAATTAATTATTTTATTTGAAAATGTTCATTTTTTAGGATTCATTGTATTCCTAAGAACAAATACTTCCCAAAGTTTAATATAAATTGTCTTCTGTATACATCCTTAGTATTTATTAATAAAACAGTAGTTCTTAAAGACTTAATAGGGTTCAAAATATTTAAAATTTAATTTGTTATCAGCATTGGCTAAAATATATCATTAACTTTTTTTAATATGTTAACAGGACACTTACCCTACAATTGAAGATATATACGTTGCTTATGTAGAAAGTGATCGAGGTATTAAAGAAAAGATACAATTTTATGATACTGCTGGATTGGAACCATCCTTAAACTATGCTAGCAGTCAACAATTACCACGACAGTATTTAAGTTTTGCAGATGGTTACGTACTCGTTTATGATATGGAAAAACCTGAATCTCTCAATGTTCTGATGTCATTGAAGAATGATATTGAAAAAAGTAAAGATAAAAAGGAAGCTGTTATAATAGTAATTGCAAATAAAGCTCAGACATTGGTTAATAATACAGAAATTGGAAGGACAGCTCATAAGTGTGAAGTGTGGTGTAAACAAAATAAAATTAAGTGCTTCGAAGTTGATGTAACGGATAGGTCAACATTATACGATGCATTTATATATTTGTCATCAAAATTAAACCCTCCGCCAACCAAAAGTACTTTTCCTCAACTGACTATGGGGCGCAAAACTGTTAAAACTGAAAACACTTGACAAATTTTTTGCTTTGCATTGATTTTGTAAATTTACTTATTTTTAATTGTTGGCATTACTTTGATTGTATAAAAAATAAGTTATAAGAGATGTTAAAGATTTTAACAAATAATTACAATTTTACAAGCATTGTTATCGTGGCAAACTAATCGCACTGAGGGAAAATTCATGCGGTTATAAAAGTTCACTAATTCTGGAATTGTTTGTGAAAAAACAAACGAATAATTTATTTTAATTTAATTAAAACACAAGTTATTTAAACATTTTTTAAATAAAATTGTCCAAGTACATTTGTTATTTTATTCTGCTGTTTTTATTCTTTTGCCTACCTATTTTAAATAATGTATGTTGGAGTCACGTTCCCTGTTAAAAAAAATCTAGCTGAGATCCTACAGGTATAACTATCTAGGAACCTACCTAGGAAATTAGCTAGTTTCCGGTACCAAATTCCTATGTAGGATTCCAGCTAAATTTTTTTAACAGGATTAACAGCCTAATAACTCATAAGTTATTTATATTTGAATAATCTTTAAAAAAAAAAAATGAAAAGATTTCATTGTTACTAGTTAAGAAATAATGACTGAAAATTAAATAACAGTTGATAAAAAAATTTTCCTTATAATTATAATATAGCAATTGTAAATTCAATAACTTTACTGTTTGTTTCGTTG
Organism: Leptoteleia sp. ZL-2020; assembly: GCA_022817305.1. Lineage (NCBI taxonomy): Eukaryota > Metazoa > Arthropoda > Insecta > Hymenoptera > Scelionidae > Leptoteleia > Leptoteleia sp. ZL-2020. The sequence goes on along the minus strand of JABFPN010000024.1, from coordinate 24,194 downwards.
ATCAAGAAAATAAGATTTAATACAGATGAGTAATAATAGGAAATAATAAGTAATATTTAATTCTATAAAATTTTATTGAACGGAAAGTACAGTGAATAAATGTATAGTTTATACATTTTTAAATAAAATGTCGAAAAAATGTGTTATTAAAACAATTACGGTATACATATAATAGCACTGATTATGAATGTATGGTATGCAAAATATTGTAAAGTTTCAAATTTCGATACAATTTCCTGAGATAGAATAAATATATTGTGAGTTGTCTTATGCGTGAATGTTGTTTACATTTAACATAACAAATTATAAAAAAATACATTCTCACAAAAAATTATTTTTTTTATACAAAATGTAGTACAGTATGGACAAATTGTGAAAAATAAATAAATAAATATGTAAATATATTTATTCTGAATATGGTTATTATAACTTGATTAATAAATTAACAGATATATTAAAGTATAATTATTATATAATTTAAAAAAGCCAATTAAATTGCATGTATTGTTTATGGAAGCATTCGTTGAAATACAATAAAAATCAAAATATTGTGCACAATTTAACAATCTTTTAAATAGAATGTATTTATGATTCAATTTTGTTCAGAATTTCCTTTACATAATGTAAAGACTACAGTATTTACTTCACTTATTCGTTTTACTGTTAGATACTTTGTAAAAATGTTTGCGAAGATTAAGTAATAATGTAAAAATTAACAAACTACGTTTTTAATTGATTTTTAGATTTATGTTTCCTTTTTCACTATATTAGTAATAATAATAAAGTAATATTGAATTGTTAGATAAAAGGTGTAATCTATTATACAATTCACTTATACTGATTTGAGAGATTTTTTGTTTTTTATTTTGAATTTACCAATTTTAATAATACACATTATTATCTCTTTTTTTATTAATAAGATAAATGTTATTTCAAAACCATTTTTTGTTTTATAATAAGGCTTGTTATAATTTAAACACTACCTGAATTTTCTTAAGAAAAGGTAATTAATTTATAATCTGTAAAATCATTTATCAGTATCATAGATTCTGTGACTTTTGTCTATGCTATTTTTTTTAATAATAATAATATACATTAAAACTTTAATATTTGTAATAAAATTGTATAATTATTAACAGCAGTTTTGATAAAATGTATATATTTAATTTTTAACAATTTGTAAACTGATTATATTTAAACATTATGTTATATTTGATTCATCAAATTTAATGATGTATATATTAATTTGTGTCTAAAAACGTAGTTTGTTATATTTTACGCATTTTGAACCTAATTTATACATCAATTGTATATTAAATTCTTCTTATGGTCTACCATTTGTTTAAAATTTGAATGATTAATTATAATTTCACAATATAAGTAAAGTCAAATTATATTGTTCAAGTTTTCTTGATTAAAACATTCAAAATCAATTTGAACACATTCGCAGAGCCAAATATAGGCCATTAGAAATATATGATTATTTGAAAATATATAAATGTGCTGCTTACTTCAATTACTTTTATGCAAATAGCTTGGTAATGCATGTAATCATATATATTTTATATACATAAATATATTATAAGTGCAAATGTGTATTTCTATGTTTCAGGCGATATCAATATAATTGAAGTGAATTTGATAATATCATTGCAGTATTCGTCACATTTGTTGGTTTTTAATGCAAAGCTCTTTCAGATGTGGTTACGGGGAGTTTTTCCGTGCGTTGCATGTAATCTGAAAACAATAGAGAAAATTTGATAAATTTATAATTTCATTAAAATACAAATGTAAAGGTAACATTATGATTAATATAACGTTACAAGTAATAGATGTTTGTCGCGTTAAATATTTAAAGTAATGAAATAAATTGAATAAATTACCTATCTAGACGAATGCCACATTGCATTATGATGCTGCCCCTCCAAGTCGGGACTGCCGTACTGTAACAAACACATGAACCATTTGTTAAATTTATACTTTAAAATACATTTCATATAAAATAAAAAATTTACAATTTCGTTAATTGCGCACTCGCACACACATATGCATTTTATAAATGTCTATTTTCATAATAAGTCATCTGAAAATATCACAAAATACAAGCACATAATCATGATTAGAATGTTAATAAGGAAAAATGCTCATTCTTCACAGACTTAAATAATACACCAAATGTTTCTTTTTCGGTTCTGCTGAAGTGAATAAAATGGTTCTGAACTCTGAAAATTTGTTACAATTGGCACTTTCCAGCATTAAAATGATTTTAACTGCAACATTTTCAGTAATGCATCCGCACTACCGTGTTATATTGAAAATATATTGGTGCACAATAATGAAATGTTATATTAGTGTAGGAAATACTCAAATGCGGATAAATATTGAAAACGATGCATGCGTGTTTAGTTTTGTTAAGAAAGTAAACGAATATCAGTTAATCGTCTTCATCCCCATTTTAATATTTTTCATGTTAACATTGTTTAATATTATCGATGCTTCAGTTAGTTTTCTTCCACTAAATATAAATTGTATTGAATAATTTACTAAAACATGCTAATATTAGTTGGTAAAATTATTTCTAATTATTTTATTACTTTCGCAGTTTAAATTTAATTAACTGGTAGTATAAAATTTAAAGAACACTTTTTCATCTCAGTTTTAACAATTTATTTTAATATTTAATAGATTTATGTAGATGCTCTAAAGACGTTTTTGACCTCTGTTGTGTCTATTGTATACATGTAAAGCTTCTAACTTGAAGATATAACAAAGGTAAGTGATTTAAATTAAATTAATTGACTTTAAATGTTCTTTTATTGAACTGTATATTAATTAAAAAATTTAATATCAAAATTTTTGTACTGCACTAATATATAAGAAAATAATAAATAAACTTTAGATTTGAAAATATTTTTCACTACTCAAACATAATATTGTATGTAAAAATTATAATATATTTTGGCTCAAAAAAATTGAAGTCATTAATTTCGATGATAGCCAACCTTCGTTATATAATACTTTAAATAAAATTCATGATAAATTTGTAAATAAACATATATATGAAATATTTGCATCTTATATATAAATATAATCAGGTATAATAGTTATTAGTTATCAACGTATGTCCTATTACTGTTTTTTTTAAATAATTGGATATATTACAGATATTAAAGTGTTATTTATGAACCATCAATTAGAATATTTCATGCATTTTTGTAATTTATTCAATACCAACTCAAGTACATACGCATTGAAACCAACATGTCTCATCGTCGTCCTAATTAAACATAAAATTAGTACTTATTTACTGTGTTTCATTATTTTATTCTTCTCAATTTGTGCACAAATCTTTTCTATTTTATAATCATGGATACCTTTATCTATGCACCAGAATTTTTGATTAACTTTTGTGGAATTATAAACTGTTATGGAATTGTGATTAAGTAATAACATTGTTTCATCCTCGTAGAAGAAAAATTTCGTGTACACTTTTTAATGGAATTTCACATTCCACTATTTAAAATAAATTCAATATTTGTCTTAAATATACAAGGAAAGCAAATGTGTACTTTTTAATAGCAAGCAAACCTGAAGTTACAAAGTTAATAATGTCAGACATATCACACTGCGATAATAAATACCCTTCTCTTTTGTAACTACCTTTACTTAATAGCTGCTTTCCTATGGTTCGTGTTAAAGAATCGGAATTGTAGCCGCAACGATATATCTTTCCGTACTGTTGGGAAAGAATATCTGGTTGTAGATAATTTTTTTATTTCAATGTTAGAAATATTAATTTGATAATATAGCCCAGCTTTCTATCCTTGAAAGTTAACGAGCCAGTATTAAAACTGATAATATCATTGCAAGGGTACATCACTCATATGTTCAAATAGAATGTAAAAGTTGGACCAATGTTGTTAATACTTGATAATAAATTATTTCAGTAATACCACAATTATATAATTAATGCGCTGCTATAAATTACTGGCCATTTAATAGTTTAAATGTTATTTTCATTTTCAAAAAATGAATAAATTTAGATTCATACTTGACTTAAACTGATTGCAAATTAAATAACATTTTACTTGTTCTATTCATCCATAGCAATGAAACAGTTTTGGGATTAAAAAGACAATAATTAATTTGTAATATTATGTAAAATTGCATATGTTAGTTTTCCCATTTAACATTAGTTATGTATTACTTGGGGTAAAATACAGATTTTAGGGCAAAGGACATGATTGTATCATATAAAACTATTGCTGACAGATGTTGACACGACATTGTTATTTATTGTCATTCTGTCTTCACATCAATATTATTGAATGACTTCGGATTATGCCATTTGTCAGTGTTGGTATGATGTCAGTTTGATATTGAGCACCTATATCAAATTGCCAAGGAAGGTTGAAAGTTAGCAAAATTGTTGGCAGAGCGTCAATTCGATGTTCACTGCCAATTGTGTACTACATTATCGTTCCAACACACTGACAGGATACATTTTTTAATCTCACTTTAATTAATTGACATTCACTTAACCAACTTTAGCACGTCTAGCGTGGAAGATATTAATCCAAGTGAGTATCAATTAATATGACCTTTAAATACATTAGTAATGAAATTTGATTGCTTATAACGTATAGTTTTCAATTTGGCCATGGGTACGTAAATTGAGTATAAATTATTAACCCTTAATGTATTTAAATAGCAATTATATAAAATGTGTACATTTCTGATTTATCTTTAAAAAAGTGTAAAACTGAAGATTTAGATGAAATAAAATATTTATAACAATTCCAAAATTACTAAAGTCTCTGTGTATATACAAGAAATACACGAAAATGATAAAAGCATATGGAATGGATATCTGAAACATAGATTATTGAAAGTGAATGAAAAATATTTCATTATTTAAATAAATATCATTTTCAATGAAAATGCCTTTATAATCGTATTTCATAAAAGTTTATATATTCCAGGATTATTATCGATGCATTCTATTATATTTAATGAAAATCAAAGTTATATTATATTAAAAATATTAATTATTATTCCATGCTAGAAAAGATTAATAATTAATATTTTGCACGTTAGAATAATGCAAAGCTATAAAAAATAAATCATGAGGAATTGAATTAAAAATTATTTTTCGACAATATATTTAATATTTTGAAACAACTTTAATATATTATGTGCATTAGCAACATATTAATTCGGTTAATTATTCTATTCCTCATAATTGCAGAGGCAATTAATGATGAAATGCAGCATTAATAAATGGTATACAGAAGAGAAGTGGCATGCGTTTTGAGGTTCAAAATATTGAAAATATCATATTCAATAATCGGTTTAAATTTCTGTTTACAGTTTGATCAGTTTTTAATTAATTAGAACATTCAACTAATACTCAATTAAAACATTATGTCACACAATAAATGCAATCATCCTGAATTATATTTTAGAATCAGGTTGAAAGCAATGCTTACTATATGAATAATAGACATTATATCATGAGGTTCTATATCTTCAAAATGTTCTCATTTTATCAACAAAATACAAATCATATGTATTTTGCTGTTCTCGGCAAAACCTCATGGCTACAATTATTGAAAAATCAATATTACATACAATAACAGCTAAGGTTGATTAGAGATTATTCAGTTATATTATTTTCTGTTTAAAACAGTTGAAGAATTTCAATAAATAAACACGAAATTACATTAAGTTCATTAGAAATAAAGTACAAAAAGAAAAACTAGTGGTTAGCTATCAAGGGGCAACGACTTCCGTTTAAAATTGTCGAAATTACTCACTGCGCTATGCAGCGCTAAGATCTCTTTTTTTGAGCCTCTTCATTGAAAACCATGAAAGAACCAGGACCAGCGCCAATTGCTACGTTCTTTGCACGTGCCAAAGCTTCCACACGACAAACTGGCGAAACAAATATACTAATTAAGCAAGTGCTTCTTTTCTTTTAATTCACGTCTGTAAGTAAAAGCAAGAAGATTTTCGTTGTCTTCTTGTGTAGAAGCTTTTACTGCTATGTACAAGTGTTTATTGTAAATGTCATAATTATTGGAATCATTCATACAATTAACGAGATTCAACTGTAAATGGTTTTATTCTCTTTCATATAACAGATTCCAATAATTTTTATGATTATGAAAATGAATAACATAGTGTTGATATATAAAATAAAAATGTATCGATATATATAAATTAAAAAATATGATACACAGATGATGTACAATGATACGATAAAACATATAGTGTTATGTGGTATGACATAATACAGCGGTTAGTGACATCTTAAATAAACATTTTGCCTTATATTTCGTACGATATATAATTTTTGCACTTTATATAAAACAGTGAATGAATAAATAACAGAATTATTATAATTACTTCTACATATTGCAAAATAATTATTTAAGACTTAATTTATTAATATAAATTATTAAGACTTAGCATCTTGAAAATGGGATAAATGGATAATGTATTATATTTAGATACAATGCCAAAAGTATTGATGTGGAATGTTGTGAAACCTGAAAATGTGTATGCAATAAAAATAAATTATATTTTCGAACTCTTTTAAAATCTTTTTCTTTAGATATCGTGATTGATTATATTACATTATTTAAGTATAATTAATTTTTAATAAAAGTTATAGTTTCAAAAAACATTTGTATAAATTACACTCTAAAAACCAATTTTTTATTGGCTTTTGTATTCATCTGACTAAAAGAATCCATTTTAGTATAAGAAAGAAGTTACTCAATAAAATTTACAGGGTTACATAATATATATTCATTATTATGATTATAAATATACCACATATCCGAAGAAGATTTATGTCTGTATGATTTGAAAGATTATCAAAAACTGGAAATATTGACATAAGATAAGACATAAATGTAGATAAACTAAAAAAATCAGTAATTCTGGTAAGAGATTTATCTACTGAATACTGTTTAAAAACGATGGTATAATTTTGAATATAAAATTTTGATATGTGTTTATTTTGTTATGTGCACCATGAAATTACTCGTATTTTTAATTGCATTGAAATATTAAATAATGCATTAGTTAAGTTGCTCTCATTCCTTTTTATCTGAAACATTATTGATATTTTTTTAATTTTTAATTCAAAACATTGAAAGTTTTTAATTAACAAATGTGTAGAGATAAATTCTTATTTCATCTTTTGCCTATATTTCCATTATGACAAGAACATTTATTTATTAGTTGTGTACTTAACAAATACAAAATATTAATAAAAATTACATGGACAGGACCACAATGCTGCAAATGGTATCAATGATGTAAGATAATTACCTTAATATGGCTAGCTAAAGAATAAATGAGAAAATAAAGTAGAATGACAATACAAAAAATTTTAAGCTAATAAAGCACTAGATGAGACTACGAAGCAAATAATGAAGGCTTGAAAGCAATTGGTTGTACAGCCGTCAATGTATTCCCATACACTGGCTTCCATCTAGATAAAGAAAATGTGATTAAAATGAAGCGTGCATTAAAAAATGCATGAAACTAACATAACGTAGCTTATTAAAACATATCATTCGTTCTATTTTTTTACTTTCCGTTTTCTTCGTTGAGATACTATTCTTATGCAATATATAACACAGAGACATTAGATTTGTTCATTACATAGTTCGATGCCTTAAATTCTTGTATTCGTTTCATATAATAAATATTAGAAGTATATCCAATTTGTTAATTTTATAAATTTTTGCATGGGTTTAAAAAATGAAATGAAATAATCAGTGAAAAGTTACCATAAATAAATAATAAGTAAGTAAATTGAACAGAAATTTTGAAACGCTAATAAAATATCATGGTAATGATTAATCGCATAGAATTTAGTCCGAGTAATCTGCAAATAAACATAAATGTAAATTAATCAAGCAACATTACTTACTCCTGTCAATATTGCGCTGTAGATGTGCCGCAACCCGATGTCTAGCATCGTTAAATTCAAGATGAAGACCAAGTCTAAGCAATGTGGGGTTCTGTTCTACAAGCTGCGTTATTTCCATTTCTATTTTATTACCCAATACTTGAGATCTCTATAATCAATATTTAAACATTAATACATTTCATTTACATAAAACAAAAAATCGTTAATTGTTAGATTTAAAATATTTACTGTACCTGATTGGAACATCGAAACTCCTCGATTGAATTTGTTTTCAATAAAGCTCGTACAAGCTTTACTATCACAGGCGGATTTATAAAATTTGTTTCCACACTAAAAGACATAAATGTTTATTTTTATATAATGTTCATTTAAGTTATTATTTCATCCAGTTACAAGTTAATTATATACAAAAATTTAAATAAAAATGTCTTACTTTAGTACTTTTAGAGTAGAATTTTTTTCCATGGCTTCGGCCAATCGCTGTGCAGTTTTATCCGTGAGCCCTACATTAGTTAAACTCAAGGACTCGAGATGTGTATTAATTTCCAAAGCTTCAAATAGTTGAACAAATTTTTCATCGGAAATATTCTTTAAATAAATAAAAATGATTAATTTAATTTTATCAATATATTAATGATAAAACGATCGTGCTTTTCAAAGCATTACTTAATATATTCTATTAATTTTACCTTTATATTATTCCAATTTAATTCCACCAATGTTGTATCATTTTCTCGAACTCTTTTAATACTATCGTCAACATCAGTGTCATTTGGTGGATCCATGGGATAAACTTTTGGCTGACTAGCTTTGGTAATGCCATCCCATCCTAATCCAACTGGTTGTCCAGAATTCAATAAAGATGCATGATACTGATCTTGGTTCATCATGGAATGAAAACCCAGTATAGCTGAAATTTTAATATTGAAATATAATAATCTTTATATAACATTAACTTAATGAATGTTTAGAACATGGAATTGTTTTCATTGTTTCATCAATAAACACATAGTATTATTAATATTCTACACGGAGAGAAAAGATTTTGAAAATTATTAAGATAGTTTATATCTTACCAGCAAGATCAATGATTTCTTCTTGAGTAGCAGATGACAATGCTTGTTCATATTCATCTCCAAGATCAATAGCTATTTGTTCATCGGCTTCTTTTTCCTTTGTATTGTCTTGCGGAGGTGGAACCCACTACAAAAATATTTTTATTTGCATTCAGAAGAAATACTAAATATAATATTACGAGGAAAAAAAATAAATTTAGATTTTTCTTATTTTGGAAAATGGTTTTTATTGTGGATAAGTAATTTTTGTAATAAATTATCTAATGTGAGAAGCTAAGGAATGTCACAAACAGTTATGGCATAGGATAAACATTAGTTTACACAGAATGATAAAATGGATAAGGACAACTCATATTTCTACAACGTATTTCACAGAATTCATGAAGAAAAGGTATACTAGTAGTGTATACGTTTTTCAAAGAAAGTAATCTCGTGTTCTAAAGTTCAGTACAAAATTAATTTAAACAAATTAAATAAATAGGTATTTGGTCCAAAATAATTCATATCAATATAATTTATATTACTTACTTTTTTGCCTCGTACAACACCAGGAACATAAGGTTTCAATTCAGGTATATCAGGCGTTTCTAAAGCTTGTTTGTTAATATGCTCTATTAGTTTTTTTCGATTCAGTGGACCTGTAGGACTTTTGTCACACTCGTAACTGCAGCGCTGTGACGGAGGCATAAAACTATCCTGCAAACATTAAATGACAATTAGATCAAAAACGTATACTTATATAATGAAATTGAAAAAAAATGAAATAATATAATTTAGAATTTGTTAATAGTTAATTGTATAAGGTATAAAAGAAGTGAATTCCCAGAGATAAATGCTATATGATTACCATCCCTGGAACATATTATTACTTTCACCCTACATTACAAAGTAATGTAGTGCAATGAAAGTTAGCTTTGCTTTTTGTTTTCTTTCCTCGGAAAAATTTCTCACATAAACCCTAAATGAGAACGTGGAAACAATTTATGTTCTACAAATTTCACAAATAAATTACATGTTTTGTTTGATATCACATATTTATTACTGAAGCAATGTTAACAGGAGAAATTACTTTAAATTTTCAGAATTTTTTAAGATTTTTCAAGATTTGAAATTTTTTTAAAAATTGATTATATTCATATACGAAAACGCGTTTTAATTAATATCAAACTTTAATAAATTCTAATTTGTGCGATAAAGTTAAGCATTAAAAAAGGAAATAAGAATATGATATACAAATTTTCTACTTGTGTTAATTCATACAGAATAAACTTGATTAGACATTTCCTCAATGTATTGTTAAAGTAACTAATTGATTTTAATTTAATTTAATTTAATTGATTAATTTAATGCAAATTAACTTACATCTGGATCTACTTCTTTGGCAAGTATGTTGATTTCTTCAGGTGTGAGCTGCGCTAGTAAATCATCAACATCGACATCATCATATGCGCTTAAATCTTTACCATATAACTTTGCTGCTGTTGTCATGGTGGTTTTCTTCGTTGTCGCTGATGTCTGAAATGAAATCACTTGTTTATAGCAAAACTTCCACTTAATTTTCATTTTATATGTTAAATTATTTTATTAAACTATAATCAGGTTAAACAAATTTCAATTCAAATTTAAGATAGTACCTAAAATCCAGTTCAATGATTTAATTGAATTAATTGCGCAAAAAATAATTGAATTATATATTTAAACAAATTAATACATTTATTACACTAATTGGCATTTAAGATGGATATTTCTAACGTTAACATTAGGCATAGAGCAGCAATTATTTAATTGTGATTCGACACTATTAAATGTCCACGAAAGACTAACTATCGCATTCATATTCATTTTGGGCATTCATCCAAATGAGTGCACTTCTTAACCTTAGTTAATGTAAATTGATCAGTCATTAACATTGGCATCACTTGTCAATGAACAAATATTTTTGATCATTGTTTTGAAACTTTTCCGGCAACATTCTTAATTTAGTAGCCTTGTACACAGTAAATTTAACAGATACTATACTACAACTTTTATCATATATCAAACTAAGATGTTTATTTATTATTTTTTAATCAATCACTAATTTTCTGTCAATCAGAATATACATACATACATACATATATATATATATATATATATTTAATTTCACCTTATATTTACATTTGAATATCATGTACATTAATTTCATTATAAAAATTAAAAACATTATGTTAATAAGAAAATAATTCTTAATATCTAATGATACATTAATAATTCTTGTTTTTAAGAAGTTAAGGTATGATTCTGATCAGAATAAATCCATAAATGAAAAATGTCAAATTTATTTAAAAAACATAAATTTATATTATCACAATATATTAAAAAATTTTATTATCTCTGGTTAAACGCGATGCATAATATTATGCATTATATAATATCAAAAAGTTGAAGGAACTTTCAAATATCCTAATATGTTCCTGTTTGCAATTTGCACGATAATTTTTTATATAATACTTTTCTTTTGCACTAGAATGGCCATGGTATGTCTATGTAGTTTTCATCGCATGCCAATAATATTTTATGTAATGTATTTTATATCGAAGCTTCTGTTATATACAGATTTAATTTAATGGTTAACTTAAAATGACAAATAAAATTCTTTAGAATATATATAAATATAAATATATATGTATGCATTATTCATACACATAAGTCACAAACATTCTACAAATAGTTTCCATAGGTCAAGTACACTTAATCATTCAATTAGTTCGATGTGTCATTCCTATAATTAAAGTTAATGTCTCCACCATTCACTGATCATAAATGGCATTATATTTTAAGTTGAAGATAAATAAAATATTGAGATTTAATTTAAAGTTGGTTAAAACTACAATAGGATCTTTCAAAATGAACACGTCTGCAAAAGTATACAAATTTGCTCTCTACCTACCCGGTTAGGTTCTTTTAAATGAAAATCATTCTCAAAGGGCGTAATTCTGTATAAAACGTACGATCATGGTACTCATATACATAAACTTTTACGGTATTATAAAAATAGGTTATGCGAAGCTTGTAACTAAGTGGATACAATGATTAAATTGCGTAACTGTTCCATGAAATAGATTTTTTATGAAAGAGACAATTGTCCTATAATCGTGTGTGCAACAAAAGTCGGCCCAAAAGCCTTCAAAAGTGAAAGTAACTTTAACAATTAAGGAAAAATACTGCGTTAACAGCCAATTCGGAAATAATTAGACCATGATTATTGTCCTCTTGTCAAATTACGTCACTGGAACATTTGTCAGCCTCTCTTTTGCTTGTTTACACTGAACAAGAGTAGGAAATGTCACAAGCTCGTAATTGTATTTGTTTGACACGAACCCAGTATTTTGTTTTATACGTGTTCACAGGTAGTACATTACCATTTTGGAGAGTACACTAATAATTGAACTGGCAATCCGTGGTACGAAAAATACCGCACTAAAGAGTTAAACAGCGAACGTGCTGGACAGTGGAGTGGAGTATATATAATGATTAACGTAAGTACAACAAGTTACAGTTAAAATAAACGCACACTATGATAGGGCGTAGCAGTGGAACACATAAGATCGTGCGGTCAAACTGCGCACGAGTTTGCGCACAGGTATTGACGTGCGACGTATGGCGGTCTTTTTTAAATCGCTGCCATGTTATCGATTATTTTTTCGTAGAAATATTAAACTACGGAACAGGGCGTTTCAGTGAAAACCACCCAAAATAACTGTTTTACCTATGAATTTAGTTGGATAAATACTATGTTTGTGTAATAAGTGCGAAAATATCCAGAAAAGACGTATACCTTTGAGGTTATAAGTAACACTTGCACAATGTTGTGTTTGATATTTTAAAAGGTCATTATCAGGGTGCTAAAGGAAAGCTAAAATTACCATGTTCATTAATTTTTTTTTTATATAAATGTATAGTCATTATTAATGATTCATAATTAATCGACTGATAATGTATTAATAATGTATTATTTGATAATATGAAATTAATGATTAAAGGTATATATAAATAATTATTTACTATTTATAATCCGATATTTATATATATGTATAAGATTTTTATAAACACTGCTTAAATTTTATGAAAAAGTGAAATCTCTATGCGAACAATTCTAAATAGAAAAATTATAATTACTGTGAATTCTTAATGACTGTACATTGAATTTAATAATAATACTATCCCCAAGTTATTATAAATAATATAACAGCAACAGCTAATAACTTTCTTTTAGTATAAATCATGAAATTTAGCTTGTAAATTAGCTGTAAGCATGAAAATTATTACTTTATGATACATTATATTTTACCATAAATACACGCCTATGTTACAGACTGTGATTGACTGTGCACTAACAATAACAAATTATCAAATCTAATCTAATCTGTTGAATGTTTACTTATTTAATCTTGTATTGTATTCAGATACAAGTTTTAAATAAGTAATTTTGAAAAGGTATGCATATAATCATCATAATAGCTTTAAGTGTGCCTGTAATAATTACCTTTATATTGTATTACATTTGAATAATGACTAATGTAAATATTGTGAGAAATATTACGAGAAATTTATTGTATTGATACAGTAAATAATACCAGAATAATTACAACTGCCTTTTATCACGATAATAAAACGATTTACTTAATGCCTATAGTTCTATTTTAGTTACTCCTTTAAGGAAGGTGTTTTGTAAAGTGATTTATATTTCTGTATTCTGATGCTGTTAAAACTGTTTGGACTTTAATATTTATTTTATAAACTTATCTCATCAATTAAGAGTCTGATTTTTGCAAATTAAACTATTTTCATTAAAAATTATTTTAATTAAAAAAAGGGTTAAAAGTTAAACATTAAAATAATTGTAGATAATGATTTTAGATATTATCGAATAATTGAAGTGTTCGTATAGATATTCTTAAGAAAGGTACTTTTATACTTTTTCAATCTTGAGTATTCACATATCCGGCAAGTTACAAAGCACATTATGCTCCGTAGTATTAGAATGCAGCACGTTCTTTTCTTTTATCCAAACCTTCCATTATTATGATAAAATTTCGTGTTTCTTTGGAAAACTTTATACAGAATGTGTACAGTCGTAAAGGATTGTGCTTGTTGAATATATTTTAAAAGAAATTAACGTACGAAAAATGTTAATCGAAATCTAAAACATAAATTCAAAATTTGGATCAGTGGGTGTCAGCATAGAGTGACAACGTAGCAGACGTATCATCAAACTGGAGAATCATATAAATATAAATACGTTTCAGCAAAATAAATTATTTACGACTGAGTTTACAGCTTCTGCGTTTATAACTGTAGGAAATATATTTATTCGCTCTATATAGAAGCTTATTTAGTCGTATTTGCCCAATTGGAGCAGATGACACTCGGATAAAAATTGGATGAAAAATTACTTTATATCAAATTTGTCGTAACGTCATTTTGTGTCTCATTATTATTGTCAAAATATTAGTACACGTGTTACTAATTTTACTATACCGAGCGGTAAGAAAATTTAATAAATTTTCTCTCTTTTCATATTAATCCGTCAAAATGCCAGATACAATTTTTTTCTTATTTTCATGTCGTTAAAGTATAATCATTTTTGTTGACTTTTTTTCTGCGAGTGATATACTCACCATTTATTCATTAAATATTGAGGAATGCACGGAAAAAGTATGCTATTAAATTGCTATTTAAATTAGATATATTTTTCGGCTATTATTGACACGAGTAGAAATTATAATTATCGTAGTTTATGTAACGTTTAAATATTCATTTTATTTGATTTAATCTTAAAATCCTTCTGCAAATGACATAAATTCTTACTAAAATTAATTAAAACTTGCTAGATACTCATTTATCTACCAAAGCGAATACTTTTTTTCCGCGTAGGTATAACTTGCGTGCGTGTTTTTTGAAGGTAACAGTTCGTCGAGATAAAAGTTAAAAGCGCCTTCGAAACAAATATTTCGCTTCGTTCGAAATTACAATATTGCTCGCAAACATCGTAAAAGTATACAATATTTCATTTATTAATAACATACAAAAAAATGTTGGTACCTAAACCTTGTTATAAATAATAGAAATAAGGAAAAGCAAAATTGAGAATAGACGAAAGTTTGACGCAGATGTTTTAATTAATCGCGCATTGTTTGTACTTTTGTTTCGAGACCGTGTATGTATACAATGTTGAATTTGCACGTGTAATTCCCACGCGTGGGTTATCTACTTTTCTGCGTAGGAATCGCGGAATATTTGGTCTTTTATGTCGCCACCGGCGATCTCTCCTTTTAAACGAGCTGCAAACTATTTTCGCGGGCGCTTTTGACTCGAATTAATACAAGCTGTAAAGGTATAATTTTTCGTCCAAGCGGGAGGGAAATTTGCACTGCCGCTTTATTGTAAAAGTGCACTTTTTTATCGCAGTGCCGAACGGTGTTGTAGTTCTAGCAGCAACAGAACCAGAAATAGCTGAAGCTTCTGTGCGGTTGGCAATCTCCCAACAGTCTATACTTGGACATCCCCGCGTCATGATTATTTATAGTCAGTATAAGTGCGGCCACTAGCCTTCTTACAAACTAACTAATAGGTACCAACTAAGATTTGCTGCCCGTGACCTAGGCCTGTATTAATAATGTCCACTTCGGTACAACAACATATTCCATTTTCATTGCACAAGACTTTTTCATTAATATTAATGAATAATTTAATCACGAGAATGATTTGTCTTTACATTTTCTATTAGAAGAAACATTCGAAATTGAAAAATGAGCGAGTCATTACGTTCAGAATTGTATTCATTAGCGAGTGCGCGGTTCATTGTAGTTTTTACGCAAATATCGATTAACAAATACAACAAATTACGTCCACGTATAATTATGCTTATAATTGTATGTTAATAATTAATTGTTGTATCAATTAATTGAATTAATAGCCAATTAAATCTTATTATTTACCAATTATTGGACAATTTGATAAATTTTAATTCTTTTATTAAAGCAATTAATCTGTTAAGTTTTTTGAATTACCACTTTTACTATATTTCGTTTACATTTTGTAATATTAGATACAGAAAAGGTTGATGAGAATAATTAAATGGTATTGTTGATAAGAAATAAGAATTAACTGTTTATAGTAAATTGAAATTAACTATGCGAATATTTGTTCAATGACAATAATAATTGTGATATTTGTCGGCTGCGAATCTTAAAAATGTGCTTTTTACGCCAAAACGAACAATGTTTGTGCCAAAATTGTCCCAATACTATAGTAGCATTCATCTAAATATTGCCACCATTCGTAAGGCAAATCAAATCCTAGTTAAGAAACTTTGCCCGACCCTACATGGTTCACAAAAACACAGAATAAAATATCTTGTAATATTTTAATAAATGTACAAACTGAAGAGTGTTACAAGATAAAATATTACTTAAATATTTAGTAAAATATATCTTTGCTCAACGACAAAAAAAAGTAGTGCACACAACACTATTTGTTTTAAGTTTTAATTTCATTTAGATTTGTGGTTGTGGTCGTAAAGTTGTCTCGTTTGTTTTGGGAACTTCACGGACAAGGGTTCAAATCTTCCGTTTAAATATAATTTAAAATTTAAAAGATATTATTTTCCTTCAATTCATAATTTTGTTGAGCAATTCAGATTCTTTATAATGTACTTTCAACTTATTTGTTCATTATTTAGTTCAGCAATATGCTCATAAAAAACTTATCGAAGGAAGTAAGCTTTTGGAATCATGAAAGATCCTTTCGTCGTATCTAGTTGAGAACTTTGTACTAAATATTTTCAAGAGTGATATTTTTAACAAGTTTCAAAAAGTTTTAGCCGAGTTTTTCTACGTGCGTAGTATTTTTAGAATTCAAACAGTCTGATTTCTATTAATGAACCGTATATCGATTCTAATTACATTCAGCTGATTCATTGATTTTCTTAACCATGGCATACATTTACGATCAAACTATTATTGATCCCATAGTTTAATAACTATGGAACGGATGATTTAATGTAAATCTTTTTATTTGACTGTAATGAGTTTTTGACTGTTAAATTAGATTTAGTTGTACGTTAGAATGATGCTTAATTTGACGTTTACTGATTACTGATAGTACGTAAACTGTCAATACTGTGCCAACAGCAAGCTACTTATCACTGTCAGCATATCATTAAATCCTTAATATTGTAATTCATCAAAAATTATCCATTCAATCTTCAACCAATCTTCCAATGGTTAACTATTATATATATTATATATATTTAATTATATGTATATATTTAAGGGCATTAAAGAAATCAAGTAAATATCACAAATAAATTAATATTATAAAATAAACACAAGGTGTGGTAATGGAAGTAAATTATTGTTAATAATTTTTAGAAAAAAAGTAATTCATACAGTTACCTCAAATACATTAATTTTATGGAACTTTTTAAATGTAAACAATGCTAATAATATGTTTGTTGAAATTTTTATTTGTTAAAACCTAGCATCCTCTGCCAAAATTCACATTTTCTGTGATTAATTTAGACTTTCTCTGTCATTTTTTAACGTTTTGAATAATTTTGTTTAAACTTACTGTTACTGAGTACAAGTGGGTTGCAAAACTAATTTAGTAAAGTTATATTTTCATAAGTTAATATTGGATTGCATAAAAAAAGGAGTTTTCTCTAGTAACAAATAATACAAATTTATAACTCTTCAGTTTTATCTCAATATTTACAATATATTCCAGTTGCTTATCATTAATGGTCAGTTTATTTGATACCTCTGTATTTAATGTGAAGTCAAGAATTATTAAATAAATAATTAGAAAATTTTATGATTTCAGTGGTTAGTAGTGATCATGACTATTGTGTGGAACCGGTGTATTGATATCTCTATTTGTGAATGCTAATAAGTCCGCCATATTGACCATTGTTAGGACAAGTGTTTCGCACGATCGATGTGTGACTTATCAATTTAAATGCAGGTACTGTCATTATAATGCATAATTTTACCAACTTAGTTTATGAATTTCCATATTCATTTAAGTTATTTTAAATTATTAATCTTTTTAATACAAAAATGAAAATGTTAATATTACTATAAAAGTTTATATAAAAGTAATCGGAATTTTGTTTATGGGAGAACCGAAACGGATTGACAGTCTATATCAATCATCAAATTTAAAACATGTCTTACAGTAATATAATCTTTTGAACAATTTCTCACGCATAAAATGAAAAGTTTTATTTGCACAGAGTTATAGCCAATAAAAAGTATTATTCAAAATATATTAAAATATAAATAAAATTCAACATTCAACATATACAATATAATACATCAAGGGGTTGCATTTTTCAAAAGTATAATGTATAGTATATAGATAGATTAAAACTTCCGGTAATTTTATTAATAAACCATATAAATAATAGTTGCTGAAACTTATTTTGACATATTTTATTGTTAGCAGAGATGAAATATCTACTTCTGACGTGAATTCTAACACATTAGAATTGTATAAATTGGGAAAAATTTATTGCCTTAAATCATGAAATTACATATTGTGTAAAATAAATTTAAAAAGCTTTCTTATGTAATTTGTCCATTTCAGAGCTTTAGCTTAATCAATTATTAAAAGTAAAGTTGAAAATATTTTATATAATAAAATATACATCAGTGAAGTAAGATTCAAATCACTGGAAATGTTAAAAGTTATTACTTTTTATTCAACTAACAAGTCGTAATTTTCGTTTTTTTATAATCAGAAAATTATTGTATTCATTCATCTTAATTGTTCAGTCATTGTGATTTGGACCATATCCAAATATATACTTGAATTTATGATTTCCACGAGACGGCTCTAAATACTGTTAAAAATCGTAAATATAAATTGCAAACAATAACCAATGTGACTGCAAATCGAATAAACAAAAACCATTTATTCTTACAATTTGCATATTTTATTACTATAATTATTGAGAATAATATTTTTATAAATATTAAATCAATGTACATTTTTAATACGATTTTATTATTAAATTATGTACACTAAAATATTTGAAGCAAATTTTTGTTGATTACAAAAATCTGAAAATAATAAATCACGACTTCCTGATACAAGTTACGGAATATGAGCATTCAATTAAATTTTCTAATATACCTAATGAATGAATGACTTTTACAAATTTCAATTAAATGAAGTAGATTTTTATCTATAAGAAATGTGTTGACATCCAACTAGATTTATTTGTCAGATGTTGAGTTGTAACTAACCGTATCAGCTTCGAGATTGCAATCCAAAACCTTTTGCTTAATAATAGGAAAATTATAGTTTCATTGCAATTTTATTTTCGTAATTAAATTAAAAGGAAAAATGAAAAAAACTTTGACATTGTCAAAGAGTAATTTTAATCCAAATATTCGTAAGCAAGTTTATTTCGTGAAATAACTTTTATATAATTAAAACAATGTTTACATAATATGTTTTATTATTAATTTAACCGAACGTTCAAATTAATGACTTAAGCATTTATTTATTAATATTGTTTATTTATAATTTGTACGTGAACTTATGTTATAAGTGACATTAACTTGGCTTTGCTTTTGATTTCATATCTTTTCCGAATAACTTATTTTTAAAACTTCGTCCTAAGGTTTTCCATCCAGATTTTAAGATATCCTTGAAGCAATCTATAAAAATTTCTGTAACAATCAACATTGATTCTTGAGGCAACTTTTAGTTTTCTTGCAAATTCAAGTAATTAAAAAAGCGGCAAACAATACGAAAGAAAATAAAAATACTTAAACAAAATTAAATCGTAAAGTGTACAGAGTATTGTAATGGACATTTTGATATTTTTATAAATTCAAACTTCAATAATGTTTAATTTTTGTTATAAACTCATTTTTATTCTCAGAAGTATTCATGGCCAGCAATTTAAAATAGAATCAATGGAAAATTACGAACACACACGTAAAAGAGGAGCATTATTCTTTTTATTCAAATAAGAAATATGATTAATTTCAATAACTTGTAGAACCGTTGAATTTACAACTGACAAATTATGTTAACAAAAGTTATAATACTTAAATTGAAGAGGAAAAGTACCTCTTGGCAATCTATTTTTATTATGTGGAAAATAAAACAGATTACATTCTTATAAACGTTTAGTTCTAAAAATAATCAACACATTAATTGTGATATATAAAAGAAAATTTAACATACCATGATATAAAATAATTTTATAATGTATTCATTGTGTACATCATTTCATAATTTCTTGAAATTTGTTATATAAAAAAGCATTTTAAATATCTATTTCGTTCAATAATTTATCAGTAATTAAAAAAAAATTAATTATATAACATCATTTTAATATAATATTTTTTCTCGATTTTAGCTAAATATCAATTCAAATATTCCCCACGTATTATATTAAACAAATAATATATCTCAAACGTTTATTCGCATCGATAAAAGTCCAGTTAATTTAATAATACTTTAAGTTTAAAATGATTGGAAATTTATGATTTATATGCAAGTTATAAAACTGCTCAATTCTTTCTCGCGAAACTACGATTTAAACTTAAAGTTCAGTATAATATTGATTAATTTATTTACAACATCAAACTTGTTGGAAAGCATAAATCATTTTAACAACATCTCAATGCAACCGAAAAATTGGTGTCAAGAGCATCGTAAATTTTATTCACTTTTAATTTTCGCGGTCTTTCAATAGCCTATTATTTCGCACATTTATCATCAATTGCCCCAGTGCTTTTGAGCTTTCTAACACGCCCCCATATTTTATAGCTTGTTTACCATCTAATCCATGATTTTTAGCAAATTAATCGAGTCAACATAAAACGGATACACGTGTACCAAACCGTAAGGCGTAACATTACGGTACATTGAAAAAAAAGGTTGTATTTAAAATGACCAAACTTTGTAGGGGTTGGAAGGATATTGTCTACAGTGTCTACTATTTTACCATACTATTGTAGTAAAATTCTATGCATGACATAATAACATTTTATATTTAGTATGGTAATAATTACCATAAATCCTGGCGACTTTACAAGGTCATATAAAAAATTTTACTATACCATACATAAATATTATTATGTTAGTATAGTAATTGTATAAATATGATAGACGATATCCCTTCAACCTCAGAAGGTATAGTAATTTTTATTACAACTTTTTTTCTCAGTATATATTTGGATCAGCCAAGTGTTCGGCCGATTGATTTCATTTCCTTTCCTTAACCCAACACCATTATCTAATCAGTTCGACGGTCGAATGATAATTGCCTGTGCAGGGAAAAATGTCACCGACTTGGACCATTTTCGGGGGGGGGGAGGGGGGAGGTGGGACTTTACCTCATCTTGGCTGGTGGTCGTGGTGGTTGTTGTTTTCCTCGTTGTTTTTCTGGTCATCGAGACGGTCTCGTAGGGAGAGTCCCAATCCTGGAATACCTCCGTGGTCGCCATCGTTTTATCTTTCCTTCTCGTTATCACCCACAAAACCACACGCACATTTACCGAACACACGCGATTTCATAAACTAATACGAAGCACCAATAATTTTCAATTCGCGACTAAAATCTTTTCCGTATTTCTCGATAAACGTAAGGAACATTTGGAAGGCTGCCTCGAAAGCTTACTCATCTTGACTCGAGTGGGAATCTTAAATACACAAAAGAAATCATTCAACGTCCGCTTGTGTATACTTCTTTTACTTATCTTCCCCCTTTGCCGTTTCTCTTATATGTAAATAACAACAGAAATAAGTATCCTAAATTAACGTGCTTCGCAAACATGTTTTTCCTCATCTTCAAAAGCTTCGATTCGCAAGACTTGGATTCCGCGACGCTCGAAAAGTTCTGCCCATTTGAAAACCGTTATACCTTTGGTGGTTGCTCAAAAGGGAAAGTTATTTCGAAAGTGCTTGGACAGTATTTTTAATCGCAAGAATCGTACAGCATTGTGACGATGGGTTGGCTTAATTGATCGAAGGTTCGACCCTTGAGTCGCACGTGTACATTAATTGAAATTTAATTCAATGTCCGATGGTCTGCGATGGATGGGGGAGGGGGGGTAAATTTGCTTATATCGCTTTCGTTATCGAGACACTTTCACATTTCGTTAATAATGGCGCAAATGTAACGTGCGGAATGAAACTTGTGAGACTGAGTTCTAGAGGCGCAAGACCCTCGAAGCGCACCCGGCATCTAGTCTCTACTGGTCCAATTCCAGAAATATGGATGTATGTAATATTAGGACGCAGATGCAGCCTGCGTGGGGGTCTTACAAATACATATAGATACGATAATGAGCGGACTATTATGAATTACAATTCATCCTTGACGTGTTCACTGTCAATGACTTTTCTCCCCCCTCCCTACCGATCGTGGCCCAAGATGAAAAAACTTTTCGCAAACATGTTTTTTCGTCGCGCCTTCGGTAAGTAACGCGTTTCGTCATGAGAATTTATTTTTAAGAAAGTAAAAAAACAACAGTTAACCGTTCGACGGTTCGATAATTTTTACACTTTATGAAACTGGGAAAAATAGATTGAGAGAAAGATAAAATTTGCAAAATCAAAAACTGCACTGCATCCGACTTTCAGCAAAAAAATTACTACTCTTTAAGAGCAAAGAGACTAGTTTTAAATTTTATATTTATAAATGAAAGAGAAATGTTTCCTTTTTAAAAAACTGTAATTTTTACTAAAATGATGGATATACATCTGAAACAGTTAAAAATGGTAATTTTTCCGGTCATAATTTTCTCAGTGTGATTTTCAATCTCAAAATGATTTATTTGTTCAGTTATTTATTTATCTTTCGCTTGATGCATTAAACAAGTAGTTTAGTTTGAGAAAGGATTACTTCTTGACGCGTATCAACGATTCCAAAGAAAATTTATTTGGCATTCGGTCGCATGATCTTATATATAAATGTACACGGCCGCAAATCATATTTCAAACATTCAAATTGCACAAGCAGTTCGCATTTAAAACAATCGCTTCCTTTTTTCTTTTTTTCTTCCTCCCCTTCGGGTCTTTGTTTCAATATTTATAGATAAAATACTTTCCCTAGAAAAATTTTGCTAAACCCTCATTGCGCAAGCTTTCAAAATGCAAAACTATCTTGGCACCTTGTCATTGAGGGAAACCAAATGTTCGCAAATTTTTCATGGTATGTCAGAACGAAATTTATAAATTTATTGTTGCAGTGCAGTAAACTATTTTCGAAAGTCATCTAGCTGCATTTCATTTTTGTCCTCTAAACAATTTCTTGAATATAATCTATAAATATTTGATAGGGATTACCACCTGACGGATACGACTATTACCAAACTTAACTGACATTTGCAGATGTCTCACTTTTGAAACATTTCTCTCGACAAAAGATTGCGTTCCTTGTAAAATATTTATTCTTATACAAATCAACGTTTTATTAAAATGAAGTATAACGCATTTACCAAGTGTAACTTTAATGTTTATTTATCTTTATATATTCGTCACATGTTGGTGTTTCAATAAGTGAGATTTAATTAAGATTTTAAAATTTACTTTTTTCTTAAAGTGGGAAATTATTGTTGAAATTCGATTATAGATTAACTCCAATATCAATTGTAATCTGACTTATATCCAGCTATGATCCGGAATCTACACTCAGAAAAAAGTAGTTTTAAAATTTAAAAAAAAAATAGTAGAAAAGATAATCATAAAAGCAATCTTTAATATTAGTCTGAATTCAATGCTAGCTGATTTATAAATTTTATTATTATTTATAGCAAAAATATTTACTTTTCCAATATATCTACAGATCGGTATAAAAAATAGTAATTTATGATGTTACTTTTTTCCTCAGTGTACGTCAGCACGCCGAGACAAATTTTCTTCAAAAATTCGCTAATGATTAAGCTAATTTTATTACTTTTATAATTAAATTAAAGTTAAGTTGAATAATACCCATGAAAAAACGTTTATATAGGTTGTCATATATACCAGCATCTACACCGAGAAAAATAAATAGCATATTTAGCAATAAATCCTGGAATACTGAACCTATACGTTCTTTGTATGTGTATCACTTATAATTTTTGGGAATGTTTTCTATACACATTGTATAGTATTCTATG